>JAPMOR010032962.1:26723-40993 GCA_026543865.1 Argiope aurantia | reverse complement strand
TATATATATATATATATATATATATATATATATATATATGAGAAAATCAAAAACATATGCATTATGAAATTTCAATAAAAATTAAAATATATTTTCTGAAAACAAACTGAAAAAAATTAAAGAATATTTCTGAATTAAACTAAAAAACTAAAAAAAGATACAATTGTATTTAGAGAGCGCTAATGCTGCTATTACTAAAACACAGATGAACTTAACCAAATTTATAAAAATACCAAGTTTATATTAGCAAAAAAATTAATATAGAATCAAAAGGGAAGAAATTAAGAATCCGGCCTGAAGACTTTGGCCTTAGAGATAAACCATTTTTTACAGAAATAAAAAAAATAAATAACAACCTCCAATTTAAGCGAAAATTATAATAACATAATATAAACTATAAAAGAACATTCACAACCAGTGATAGAAACAAAAAGGGAAGACTTCAATTTCAGGGGATTTTCGGGTTACGAGGGGTCAATATTGTTGCACAAAGACAGACCTCTCACAGAAAAAAAAATCGCTTGTTTGAATCCCTACCTGAGGATGACCCTTGAGAAAGTCTTCAGGTCGGATTCTTAATTTCTTCCTTTTTGATTCTATATTTATTCTTTTTACTAATATTAACTTGGTATTTTTACTAATTTGGTTATATATATATATATATATATATATAATTTCAAGTTATTTTCTGTATAATTCCAATTTATAATTTATAAAATTCCAGATTATTGTCAATTTTTATATGGCTCTCGAAATGGCGTCGAGTACAACAACTTAGTATTCATGTAAACTTATGTTTGAAAAAACATGTATTCATGTAAACTCATGTTCAAACAAAATATGTATCCATGTAAACTCATGTTCAAATAAAATAAATATTCATATACTAAATATGTTCCTCTCTAGGCATGCAAAATCATACAAAACTGATGGAGAAAACTCTAATTTAAAACTTGTTTTTATACTTTGAAAACCTATTCTTATTTATTTATGTTCTTATGTAAATGCACATAAAGATATGCTAATATATTTTCTGACTCAAACTTGCATCTGAAACTTTTAAAAGATTCTTTTCTAAATAGCGAAAATAAAGAATATTCGTATTTTTAACATAGATGCTAAAAAATTAGGTCTAAGCTTTGTAAGCTAAAAAAATGAGAAATCTTAAATATTTATTTAAAATTAGATCGTCATAAATTTTTCAGTCGAGGTACTTCAAACAGAAAAACAGTTCAATGAAGTATTTACTACAATTGAAACAGTTGAATAAGTATGTGGTGATACAAAGCAGTTCAATAAATTTCAACAAGATCAGAAATACAAAATCGAGCAACAATAATGTAGCGCATGAAGACGTAAACATGACAGAAGATGGATTTAGAGATCGTTTGTTGTCAAAGATGGTGCAGCAAGAAGCCGCAGCGCAAGTTGATTATCCATTTTTTTTTTATCATAGACAGCAATACAACTTCATTAAAAATCATCGACATTGTGCCTAACGGTCATCTGCAGTTATATGGAAATTTTTGAGGAAGGTGTATAACAATATTTTAGCGTTAACATTTGATCTGATATTGTGGGAGATTATTTGTTCAACTCATATCACTGCTATCACAACTTGATGGGAAAATTTATCTGATATTGTGGGAGATTATTTGTTCAATTCATACCACTGCTATCACAACTTGATGGGAAAATTTATCTGATATTGTGGGGGATTATTTGTTCAATTCATACCACTGTTATCACAACTTGATGGGATAATTTATCGGATATTCTTGAAAGGACTAATTATCCAAAAATAAATAATTACACATATCCGGCAATAACGAATTAAACTTATCAGAGAATAGCGTTTCAATATCTGCTCTATTCAACAGAGAATGTTTTGTTATTCACGCTATTTCAATGTCAAAGTAATTTATGTATCAGTTGTGCATTGCGTTTGAGATTATTTCCTCCAATGTAAAATTGGCTTATTTGTAAATGATGTATTTTTTTTTAAATGTTAACTGAAAGGACTGAAAAAGAGAAAAAAAATAGAATTTTGGGTTACAAAATTTCTTTCAGGTTATCAATAAGGATATATTTTATGCTGCAAGCAATCCCATTTACAATAGCTGAAATCCTTAAATTTAATCAAATTTTATCGTTTGTTCGGATGAAAAAAAATATTTGTGACTCCATCTATGAACGAAACTGATTTTTTCACTTACAATGTTCGTTTAATTAAATTTTAAAAAATTACTTAAAAACACTTATTTTGTAATTTTAGCAAAATACTTCAAATCCAAATTATTTCCTGAATTATTTTATTTACTACTACTAATAGTAATGACAGATACAGTACAACTAAAGAATCCAAAATAAATTTTAAATCCAAAAGATACACCTAAATCTGTTAAAATTCTTAATAAAATATTTCAAATTTAAATTATATATTGAATTATATTCCCTTGCTAATATTGAAGTTCATGAGAAATGCATATATTGTCAATAATTCTCTGACTTATTAAAAGTCGTGAATCTCTTTTATAAGCTTTGATCAACTTTGTAAAATCCAATTCATGTACATCATAAAAACAAGGATTTACTCAAACACAAGTTGTTTATGTACGTTCACTTGCTAACTTACCCATATTTCCAGGTGCATCTTCTGTTCCAGAACTGAGAAATCCCATTGCTCCTACTCTGTAGTTGGGCGCAACAACAATAGTTGATCCAAGTTTCGACAATCCTTGCCCTTCAGTTGCAGGAAGTCTGTTAGATCCAACTGTAAAGCCTCCACCATAGATCCACAGCATAACAGTATACTTTTTGTTCAAGAATTTGCCTCTTGGCATCCAAATATTCAAATACAAGCAATCCTCACTCTGAAATGGATCTGAATCATACCATGGCACATCAGTTCTTGAGTGCTGGACGCAGGCTGGTGGCATTGTATCGGCAACCAGATCATCTGACAAAGGTCCGACTGGCTCTGGTCTCTTGAAGCGGAGATCTCCCACAGGTGGTTTGGCGTAAGGTATTCCAAGGAAAGCTCTTGTTAACTCGCCATAAAATTGGGTTACTTTCCCAATGATCTTTCCAGACTTGGTCTGGACTCCATCATCCAGGTCATCAGGACCGAAAGCATCCGGATCGTCGTAAGAATCGCCGCTGCTTTGACATTTGACGCATGCGAGAATGGACAGAGCAAACACGAGAGCAACTAATACACCCATTTTTATTTAGGAAACAATACCTGCAACGGAAAATTTGGATTATGTATGTGGTCAACTATGAAGAAATCAATACATGTTTTTCTTTTTCTGAATCTGTCTGGAAACGAGTAATATTTAAACAAAAGAAAGTAGAAAATGAGAGAAACCAATTAAAAAGCGGTGAGAGCACACAATGATCTGTAATCTACAGCGATGTGTAATATCACATGCTTTAAATCTAAAGAAATTTCAAGACATCAGTATTACGAAACTTTTTCTCGATATTGGAACCAAATGTAAAGTGGAGGGGGGGATACAATTATATTAAAAGAATCGACATGCATGTATGCTTGATTCAGATTAAATTTGTCTGTCAAATGTCGTCCATTGGAGTGTCAGAGAGCTTACAAAAGATATTCTCGAGTGAGATATCACCCTTTTCATCCGAACATGTTAAAATTGTAGGATATATCCCAAAATAATCCTCATGTGATTTTAAAACTGGTAGCAGATTTAATTAACCCTTTCAAGGGCCGTGGGAAGTATGCTTCCCACCAAATTTATCAATCTTTGTATGAAATTATGTAGTTTGGCATAAGTTCTGACAAATTTTTTTAGTAAAAAAAAACTAAGATACTCCAGTTCTTTATCTCATACAACATGATGTGTCTTGATTTGTTACTTAATTATTAATTAACAAAATTAGTTAATTAATCAAATTAAATTTATCTAATAAGCTAAATGAATCCCTTTTCTTATTCTAATTTCAAGCCTAAAAATATTTAAACATAATATGACTAGAAAAAAATGGCCCTTTAAAGGGTTAAACTAAAAGTAGATCATTTTAATTAATTCTATTAAAATTAAAGATTTCATTTTTCATTTAATTTATAATGATGATTCTTATCAAAATTCTTCACTGAAAACTTTTTTTGTTTTCTTCATATATTCCAAGAAAAATACTTGTCTTATTGCTATAAATGAGCTTAATGTATGTCATTTATTCATTGCTACTACTACTGATTGTAGTACCAATCAACAATAGCAGGGAATTAATTGGTACTACTGATTGTAGGACCAATCAATAATAACAGGGAGATTGATTTAATCTTATGATGATGTAAAATCTGTATTCGTGTTAAATTTACAAGTAAATCAATTGCAGAATTAATTGTCAACTAAAATTCATTTATAAATTATTTTGAAACTCTTGTTGATACATTCAAAAGTAATTTGCACCAAAAATTAAAAATATAAATAATCATGTACTTTATCAGCAATTTTGATAGAACATTGGTTTTTTAAAAAATTATAATTTAAAAGAAAATACGTAAAAAGTACATATTTTATAAAGTAGTCATTTCAAATCAGAATATATCATGAAATTAGTAGCTAAATTGAAGCATTCCTTCTATACCTTCTTAATTGAACTGTTCGCTCTGTAAGGACAGAATTTTCCATTTAAGATACTTTGTCCAATTTTTGATGTGCATAATTTCATAATTTTTGTTTATTTGTATATTTTTTAAAGAAAATAATTTACATAATCAGAAATTAACTATGAGTGCATTCATTAGATATTTATTCCATATAAAAAGTATCACTAGATAGAAATTTCAGGAAAATTAATTACAACATCCCACATTATTTATAATAATTGAATATAAATGATATACTGAAAAGTAGAAAATAATAAAAACCTTTTTAAAAGCACTAAAAAATATTTTTATAAATATACTGAAAAGCATATAATAATAATAATAATTTTTTTGTATTATGAATCGGGACTAAAGTAAAACTTTAAAGATTAAAATGTTGAAAATAATCAATAAGGAAATTATACTACAATGTATATCACAAAAAAAGAAAGTTTCTTAGCATGAACTAAAAATTATAAAATAAATATGGTTGAATTACTGCGAAATAATAGAATAAAATCATATGTATAAATAATACCATTTAATAATATTACGAATTAATATTCAAAAAGCTTACTAACAATGATGTTTTACGCTTCTTCGTTTCTATTTTCACTTTCAGATTCTTAAAAAAAATTCTAAGTGTTAATACATTGACGAAATTGTGCATTTTTTTTATTTCTTTATTATTTATATGAAGAGCTCATAAATGCTTATATAAAACAAATATTATTAAAATTTAAATTTAATGAAAGTATAGTGTTAATGATTCATGTTTCAGGTTTATATATTTATGCTTTAATTTGCAGAACTTTTGATAAAAAAAACGAATATTTAATAATAAATACAAATATGTTTTTATAATTATTATTATTATATGTTTACATGTTTGCTAACGATTTGTGAAAGAGCTTTAGAAACTATATTCATATGTACATAGTTTTATAACAATAAAGTTATCCATGTGAATTTTAAACACAATTGAAAATCAAAGAATCTCAGACAATAAATACAATTTAATCACACAAGTATGAATTCTAATGGATAATAATATTGTATTTTACATTATGATTATCCATTTATGAATTTTAATGGATTTTCCTTCACGAAAGCTTGAATGATATTTTGTAAACAATAATATTACTTAAATTGTAATTAATGTTACTCAAATTAAACAATTATGTTACTTAACTTTTTCTGATATTTCTTTACATAAAAATTAATTTTACACTATTTACCTCTTTTGATCAGATAAATTAAACAAAGACTGGTCAATCTGTTTGTGCAATTCTGTTCCTCTGTCTATGAATTCAAGGTAGGGAAAACTTTACTGAAGGAAGAATCATACATTATCAGGAGAATCTGCATTTTGTTTTTCAACGCGAAGTTCAATAGCGTTAACAAACATTTCACGGCTGACCCTGTTATATTTAGATTTTAGAGCTAAAATTGAACTATGTGAAAGACCGATATTTCGCCAGTCGATCTTGTCAAGAAAAGTTATTCTGTCAGAAAAAATGACTTAAACAAAAAGTTGAAACAGAAAAATGAATATAACTAAGTTTTTCGTGTTCTAAATTTTATAGAGAGAATTTTGGTGGTCATAAAATAGTCAAATTTCAGAATGGGATTTTTTTTTTTTTTTTTGTTAAAGTTCAAGATGAAATGAATTTATTTTTGAGTAATTGGGAATTGAATGAATCAAATATAAGAATTCAATTATTGTACAAGTTAAAAGTAATTTATCCTATGAGTGCAAATAAAATAAAATGTATTCTGATATCTGAAATTTTAAATTTCAAAATTCATTTGAAACGTAACCGTTTTTATCAAAATCAATGCAGCTAAAACCTATAAAAATGTTAGATCCTCACAAGTGAAAACTTGAAATCTAATTTTATTGATAGAAGTTGCCTTAGTAAAAGAGATCACATTCAAGATTTCACACATAGTCTTAACTGATTTCATAAGGGATATTAGCTAATTCTGTACCACCTAAACATTTTTAAAGTGCAATGATGAAAATGTAATTTTGATTTAAAAAATAATGCAATATTTTGGAATTTATTTATATTTAAAATAATACAATTTTGCTTTAAAGAAACACAATTTAAATTTTTAAAATAGTTGTAAAAATTATATTAGGCGTCTAATTAAACTAATATAGGACCACAGATTTTCCAAATTTAATCGCCAAATTCATTAAACTTAATTAAGGAAAAAGAATTGTTATTTATTCCAGAATTTAAATCAGTACATTATGTATGAATCCAAATATAACGTTTCATCTTTTTCCTTTTGTTACCTCCCATATAATACAAATCAGAGGAAGTCTTAGCTTGAAAAATGCATTTCATAAAAAAAAGTTCAAAATTTATTAAGTGAGATAAAAGATATGAAATACTTCATAAGTACATGCATACGAAAATATAAAGCAAAGTGTAAAGAAAAGATACAGTTATCCTTTTTTTGTTAGTTAAGAAATTATACAAAAAGTAAAAATTCTGATTAAACATTTCAAACCATTCTCTTCAGTTTTTCCACATTCATTGAAAAACTGTTAATACTGAGTACTACAATTTAGAAATTTAAATATTAAATGATTGAATAAAAATCATTGAAATTAATCTCTGAATTTTAAACTAAACAAGACAAAATACCGAAATATAACCTTAAGGATGGATCCTGCGTAAAAATGTGCTTAGAAACATACATTATATTTCGTATTACAGAAAAAATAATTCGTACAGAATATTTTTATGATGCAAAGAACAACTCAAAATCATTGGACGTGGACTGTGACATGACTAATCCAGGTCTTCTCAACATGCCATTAGATGATGGTTGACCGATGATGCATAGGTCATCACGATGACACAGTTGTTGTCAGAAAGCCATGTAATGACAGTTTTTAGCCTTAATGAAAGTCGATTGTTATCTTGGGAAGTCACCAAGACTAGCAGTTTTGCAATGAATTGTTTCTGAGTCTTCGTGGTTGCGACACTCTAAGCTATGTACAGGTGTTTTTGATTTATTCTTGTGTTTTTCCAAAACATAAACCTATTCAAATTTCTAACCAATATTTGATCAAACTTTTTTAAAAGTGATTCTTTTTTGTATTTTTAAAAATTTATATATCCAAATAGATTTCCCAATTTTTTTATAGCTCATCTTATAGATAAAGCTAAAAAGCAATTTTTAAAACACAATTTCATTTAGAATACTAAAAAGCATAATTTTTTATTAAATTTATCTCTATTTTAAAAGCTTTTACTTATTATTCATTAATATACATATAATAAGTAATTTTGGAATCATTTTTTATTAAATTTGTTGTTGGACTGCAGACTTTAGTGAAATCATAATTAAATTAATAGATTAACAGATCAATAAATTTTATTGTCATCAAGCACGCAACATGGAACAAAATTACAAGAAGCTAGAGCATGAAAAAGTGACTAATTAAGTTAAATAAAAGTGTGTAAAATAAAATAATTAAATTGAATAGATGAAATATCTTCTCTCATAAACAAAAGAGTTTTGCTACTTTAATCTATGTGTTAACAAAGCAATCTATTTATTGCGACAAAAGAAATGTTCGCACAAATATTATAAAATTTATTCAACTACGACATATACTTAATTTTTCACATAAGAATTGACGATGACCATGATTTTCAAATGTCTTTAAAACATTATATATATATATAATATTTATGAATTCTGTTGGCGTAAAAAAGTAAATTCAGATTAAAAATAATCTAAAAGGAAATGTCTAGTCCAAAATATCATACCATGATAAAGTATTAAGCTCATGTAATATATTTTCGTATTATTTTAACTAATTAATTCATAATTCTAGCTACAATAACATGTGTACAAAACAAGTGGATGTAGTTTCCCCGAAATTGTCTCGTATACTCTCAATACACAATAAAATGTATTGTGTATTATTTGTTCACTCAATAATTACTAAATTATATTGGATCAATAGTAACAAAATAACTTATTAGAGTGCAATTTTTTTGTCGCTTAATCGCTGGAATGCGGTTAATATACAAACTCCAGGAATTTCTTGTATACACTCAATATAAAAAATGTATTGTGTATTATTTGTTCAATCAATAATTAAAAAATTACATTATATAATTAGCAACAAAATAACTTATTAAAGTGCGATTTTTTTGTCGCTTAATCGCTGGGATGCGGTTGATATACAAACACCAGGAAACCCAATGTTATTTTGGACGCCTTTTTCCAACCGATCGCAGCCGAAATTCGACAAAGAATTACTATTATAATCACAAAATCATTTGCCAAGTTTCGTATGTTTAATTCATTGTTCCTTTAAATTATCACATTTATATGCTTATGAAAGTATAGATCAACAGATGGTCAATTCCTTGATGGATTTTATTCCAATTTTATGCTTGTCTACCACTTTATAAAAATAATTTATATGAGATTATTGCTTCAAAGTAATTAAAAAAACAGATTAAAATTTTAATTAATTTTAAATTAAAAATTTATTTAATACTTTGAAAAAACCTTTCTTAGTAAGAATGTATTGTTCAAGAAGAAAAATGGTTGTTAAATTTAGTTAATTGGTCTGCTTTTTTAGAACTTTTTGAATTAAAGTTTTGCATTATGCAGATTGTATATAATTATCCAGTCTATTAACATTATTATATTAAAAGTATAAAGACATATATAGCAATTCGAGATAGTTAATTTATTGTTTGATTATTCACAACAACTTTAAAAGCATTTCTAGTTTAATTTTAGAAGTTATTAAAAGTGAATCTTATTTTAGATATTTTTTAGATGTAAGGTATTAAAAATCAAAGAAATAATTTCAAAATATTCCCCTTTTTTTTACGCCTCCAATTTAAAATATACTTCTCGAAATTTCATATTTATTATCCACATCGGAATTATTTAGAAGAAAAAAATTCAAATAAAGTAAAGGTAAAGGTTAAAAAACTAAATTAATGAAACAAATATTAAATTAGCTTTTGATTTAATGGGTCGCTTGGTGTAACGTTCCATTTCGAAACTATATAAATCATTTTGAAACTTTCTGGGAAAACGCAGTGATGAATTTCTGACAAAACAGTTGCCAGGGCAAACTAACTAACAAAAATTCTATGGAAAAGAAAATTTTAAATAAACTAAAGTACAATTAATTAATTATTTTGAAATGTCAGTTATTCATTTATCTGGTTATATTATATTCCACTTGAATATTCTTATATAATAATAATATGTGATGTTATATTAATATTTAATGTTGAATTATATGATTTCTTTGCTTTTATAATATGGCACAATAATTAAATGTTTTTATTTGTAAGTAAATAAATCTTAATTCAAAATTGGTTAAAATATCATGAATTTCATTATATAAACTATTTTTCCATTAATATATATATATATATACAAGGATAAATAATACTGAATGACCGGACTGCCGCAACAGCAACACTGGCGGGAACTGTGGTTGAGTCCTAAGGGCCATCCTCGGCCACGGTACAACCCTTCCCGAAGAAAGTACATCCCGCCATCGATGGGAAGAGCCAGATCCCCCACCTTTTTTTTTGTGTACCCTCCTGGGTGGCGAAATCCAACCACCATACCAGAAGCATCTCATCCTCATTTCGAGCCCCCCGGGGGTCTAAATTGTTAAGTAAGTCATACTTCGAGATATGAAATTAAATTGATAAATTATGAAAATAGAGGCATCCTAATAGGTACTGCTTATGTCGCAAAATGCATCAATTCCCCCATGGAAAAAAACATCTTGATTTTGAATCATAAGATTAGGGATTAAATCTTTTAGAACTTGGAAAAATGTCAAATGAAATTACCACGTCATACCTACTTAAAAAATGTAAATCATAAAAAATTAAATCTACATCATTCAATATTGTAGAATCGGTTTGTTGATCGGTTTATTAGACTAACGTATCATTTTTGAGATACTATTGCATTACTAGACAGTAAAGACAATTACGGAGCTGGCATCCAATTTTTCAAAATTCCATTCAAACGGGAGGTCATTCATTGCCTTCTTTATTGCGCTCCCTATATATTGCGCACTACAAAGGTTTACCCACATTTTTTACCGATTAACCTAAAGCTATCAAATTTGGTACCAATTAGGAGTGCAAAAGTATCTATTTTTTTAAAATTCCAACCAAGCGGAGGTTTGTCATTGACTATTTTAATGCGCTTGAGTGAAGATAAAACCTATAAGGGACATAATTTGTGAAAAAAATGTTAAGGCTACTAAAGATAAAA
The DNA here is from genome assembly GCA_026543865.1 of Argiope aurantia. NCBI lineage: Eukaryota > Metazoa > Arthropoda > Arachnida > Araneae > Araneidae > Argiope > Argiope aurantia. The sequence goes on along the minus strand of JAPMOR010032962.1, from coordinate 30,072 downwards.
TAGAATTTAAGTGTCTCTCTCTGTGTGTTAGTACTCTACAAAATTTTGTCTTAATTTGTAACCTATTGACCTAAAGCTACCAAATTCGGTACTAATTAAGAGAGTAAAAATATGAACATTGATCCAGCAACCAATTTTTTGAAAATTACTATCAAGCGTAGATTTGTCATTGTCTAGCTCAATGATCTGAAGATGCTTGAATGACTACACCAAAGAGATAGAATTTGTGAATAAATAATAAAATTCAGAAAAACTAATTAACACTACAACTACTACTCTTAGTTTGTTACCGATTGATCTAAAACTATGAAATTAGGTTAAAATTAAAAATGTGAATATGCAAACAATTGTTTTTGAAATTTTAATTAAAATTTGCATTTATCGAAAACTAAGCAAGTTTTTTTTAATGTTTTCTCGTAATAATAACCGATAAATAAAATATTATTGCACAAAATTGATTTTTTACACAATTTTATAGTTTAAAAAATTGTATATTTAAGTATTCCAATCGATTTATCGCCATTTTCCCAAAACTTTGGTATTTTTGTTTTGCATATTTTTAACGAGCGGAATTTAAATCGCTTTCGTTATTCCATAAAATATTTTGCGGTTGACTTTCTTACATTGGTCAAAACTAAGAGAGAAAGTTGCAGCTAAATATTTTCCAATCTACATGAAGAATTAGAAAGTTACATTACATAATCGCAAATGGTATCGTGCAGTTTGAAGAAGATTTTCCAAACACATTTAAGTGTTTGACATTATGTGAAAAATTTTAAAAGGCCTTATGATGCCATAGGTATCAACTCCATTAAGAAACACTCGTGCGCGTGTAATAAAAAGAATAGATGTAAAACCATTAAAATAACATAACTTTGATGTCTGCCACAATTTGTTACTTAAAAATGCTTATTACGTTTGCGACAATCTCAAAATATAACACCTTGCCTAAACACCACCAAAATGCCTAATTGAAGAGATCGTAAGTATTGTGCACAAAAGGGATTTAACTGAAATTAAAAATAATTATTTTTTTCTGGCGAACCAGCTGGTTGCCATAGCAGGTTAATGGAAACTGAAGGGAACCGTTCGGAAGTGGTCTCCCAAAAACTTTCTCGCATACTTTCTAATAAACTTTTTATGCCAGATAACGCACAAAAGAATTATAGTTACGAATTATTAACTTTTGGCGTGAACTTAGCATTTTTACTGAATTCATCGTGTGAACTTTAACGATTTTTTTGGCGATAAATCCCCAGCATGCAATTCATAGTATCCAAAAATTGAAATTCTGCTTTAGACACATTTTTCTCATTCGACTGAAGCAAAGATTCGACACAAAGATGCACTTGTATCCATAAAATCCCATACCAAATTTGATATATTTAAGCATTGAGTTTTTGAATTGCGCGATTGAAGCAAAGATTTGACACAAAGATGTACTAGTATTCATAAAATCCTATACCAATTTTGATATATTTAAGCATTGGCTTTTGAATTATCGCTTTTACAAGTTTGTGAAAATATAGATCGACAGACCATCGACCCATTTTGGATTTGACTCAAAATTTTACAATTGTCTACACTATAGATGATAAATCTGTAAACTGAATCTTATCTATCTAGCTCTCTTCGTTTAATAGTTTTCGTGTTAACTTATATTACAAAAAGCGGGCAGACGAACTTCCTTTGAACAGATTTTACTTAAAATTTGATAGAAATGTTCAAATTTCGTGAAAGACCTTATTCCAAATTTCGACCATCGAGCTCAAAGCGTTTTTGAGTTATTTTTGTTGCAGACAGACAGACGGATATATTCCACAAATATGTTTTTCGAACTCAGAAGTCTAAAACCAGCTGATTCATCAAAATCTTGAGTTCGAATTTTTTGACGATTACTATACTTTCTTCGTATTACGCATACGAGAAAGTCAAAATATTAAAAAATAAAATAAAATACTGTATTAGTATAAGACATCAATGAAAAACATAATACACATAAATTGTTACCCAAAAATAAAAGTTTAACAACACAGTACGAACCTGTAGTTTAGATGTCCAGCGTGTCTTTGGTCAGAGCTTGGATAGCTCTGTTGACATTTTTGCGACAATCGCACAATATAACACCTTGCTTGGCGTCTTTTTAATAATCATTTGTGCGCCAAATTCAAAGGCGACGATTGTGAATGGGAGTAATTTGAATAGATATAATGCAATTACAGGTGACGTGCGTGAAGAAGCGTGCTCAGCCGAGCGTGAAGCGTTCCTCTTCCCACCTTCGAACCTATAGCACTAAACACATTAAAATTCAACGGTTGCTCTAAGCTGTCAAGAAACACGTGAGAAATAAGCACTCTTTCATTAAATAAGCTTTTGGCGTAAGAATGAATACTTACTTATATTTGCACTAATGATTTGCCGATGTGCTATAATTTACGAATATATATAATGGCATGTTAGTTCTAATAAGATATTCCAGTCATAAAATGGAAGTAATTAGTAGTATTTAAACAACCATTTGATACAAGAAGGCGAATATTATAATTTGATTCCACCGATAGTTGTCAAAGTGTGGTTCGAAGTTTTATTTAATACAACTGAAAAAAATAAAATAACCTACTTAAAATATTAGAATATATAAGTATTGTTTGATAGTACAATTCTTATGGAAAAATTAAAAAAAGCACTTCATTTCTCAATTTCCTGTTGGTGTTTAAGACACATGACTAAATTCGGGATTATCTATTTTTAAATATTATAAAATGCCTATATATATATACACTGGTGTGCAAAACTTAAGCAACAGGTATGTTTTTTGCCATAACTTCACGAGAAATCATCTGAGAGGCATGAAATTCAGAAATGAGATACAGCATTTTGTTCTGAAAGAATAACGAAAGCAAATTTGCGCAGAAATGAATACAATGCATACAGTATGGAATCAAACAAAAAAAGGCTTTATTGAACTCATAGTATCGTTACACATGATTGTCTGTTCAAGAGGAAGAACAGCAAGCAGATGTTCCTTAGTATGGGATATGCCCTCCCCTTACTGCAATGGTTGCTTCGCACCGTCTCCCCATACTCAGCACATGATTGTCCAACAGATCTTGAGGTAAGAGTGCCCATTCCTCAATCAGCATCTGTTTAAGTTGTCAGGTGTTCCCAGGAGGATGTAAACGTGCCGCAAGGCGTATCCCCAAAGAATCCCACACATGTTCTATCGGATTTAAATCAGGGGAGCACGCCGGTCAATCCATTCGAGTGATATCTTCACTTTCCAGGAGCTCCTCAACAGCATGAGTCCTGTGTGGCCGTGCATTGTCATCCATAAAAACGAAGTCTGATC
>JAPMOR010032962.1:1432-26323 GCA_026543865.1 Argiope aurantia | reverse complement strand
ATTAAATAGAAAAATATATGAGCTCAATAACAAAGGTATTTTGAAAAATGGAAAAAAATAATACTTGTTTGCTTGATGAAAATCGGTAAAATTAACGACTTTCTAGTATAGATATTCATTGAAATTCACAATTTCTTAAAATATTTACATACAAAAAATATATTATCTAGATTCTGAATTAAAAAATAAAGTTATCATCATTTTTTAAATGTTGGGGATCAAATGATAAATAACATGATATTTTCATTTTTTTTTCATTTTATAAAGAGTTAATACATCTCTGAGAACGTTTTAGATGAACAAATTGCTTATTCTGCAATTTTAGTTTTACAGCTATTTGTTCTTCGTAATATAATAGAGAAAATTAAGCATGTACTTTGAACTTTCTTTCTTTAAACTGAAATTAAAATTTATTGAAAAAATAAAATTTTAATATCCTATATCAAATTTCATTTATTTAAGTCGTACAGTTTTTGAATTATCTCGTTTATAAACATTCGAATATACAAACGGACTGACGAACAAGCCCTCAACGCATTTGATTTACATTTGACACAGATCTTCATTTTAGATGTTTCAGCTATGTAATAATTTTTTATCTACCAAATTCTTTTGTTTTTCAAAGAAAAAATGTTTTGCAATTTTTTAGTCAAAAATTTTATAAGAAATTTACAAATCAAAACCGCAGAACAAATTTTATGAGTGAGGATCGAAGCATTTTTGAGTTACCTTTTGCACACATAGATAGATAAACAGGAATAATTCCAATATATATATATATATATATATATATATATATATATATATATATTTGATTCAGAAAGGTCTCAAGCGTGTTGACTGAATAAAATCTCATAGTCGATATTTTTGACAATTAAAATTATTTCTTTTAATGCACCTCGTATATGAGAAAATAGAAAGTATTGAGCTCAAAAAAATTGCCTCTGATTAGTAGTTTTATTAAGATTTTCTTGATGAAAGAAAAGCTTCAAATCTTCCATTGAGGAATTCGATGCTAAATGAAAAGGAAAATAAAATCACTTTGAAACTGAAATTGGAGTAAACAGATTTTTTTAATCTGAATGACTGCAAAATTTCATAACACGGTATAGAATGGCAAGTCATATCTTTCTGTGCGTGAGCGTGAATCTTTGAGTTAAAGAATGATTGAAGAATTATTTAAGACCTTGCCACTTCAGGTAAAAAGAAATTCCATAGACTTTTAAAAAAAATCATAACAAATTCGAAAAATCATCGTATCGAATATTTGTTTGCGCTGTAACCAATGATTGCAAATCGTATTTTTCTTCTGTAACTGAAAAAAGAAATAAATTCTAAAGTCAAATTTTTTAGAATATATGGCATAACATGACATGTCTTATGTTATAAATTCTTAAATTTTAGTTGATTAAAGAAAATCATAAAAGAATCGGCGATGTCTTTTAATGTCGATAGGTGTAAAATTTGTAGACATTTTAAAATTTTTTTTAAATAATCCAAAAATGATAGGATTGAAAATTGATTTATGAAGTAAACATTTCATGTCCATGTTTTCTTATTTAACGACAACATGCCCATGTTTTTTATTAAACGATCATTCAAAACCCATCAATGCACTGATTTAAGTTGATAAATATGTACGCAGAATGAATGAAGATTTTGATATCTTTTATTAGAATGCCACCGATCGATATTATCGATATTTGAGTTAATATCGATCGGTGGCAAAGTCTATCATGCAGCAAAGGTGTTAAAATTTCATTGATAGAAAAGCACTGCATAATCGCTGTAAGGAAAATCGGAGGATGTTATTGAAATAAAGACAGAAATTTAAATCTCAATTTTTGTAAATAATTTTATCTAAAATATCGCAATAAATCCAATAAGGAGAACTGCTTTTTATTATTTTATACTCATTGATAAAATATTGCAATATATATGTGCGTACATGCAAAGTTATATTAGAAAATAGTTGCAATCTAAGCGCTATAATTGTCATAATGTTGGTTATTAAAAAGCTGGAATTTTTAAAATTTAGAACAAGATCAATAATATCTGACGTACTTATCCTAAAATTGCTAAAACGGTTATGAAATCTTAGTAGAAAACAGGCTATGCTATTAAGAAATCAGTTTATTATTTTAAATCAAAATTCAATAGTAATTGCTCTGCCCTTTGAACGAAGTACTAAAGTGGTTTCACTGTATTCTCTTTTCAGACAAAAATCGGTGTCCCTTATCTCATGGTTCATCATAAAGAAAAAAATATCTTTTTATCTGAAAATTGCATACAATTGAATTATATCACATAAAACGTAATTAAGGGGAATCGCCTCTAAGCGTAATATTCTTCTCTCAAAAAGAGGCGATTCTTAAAATAAAGGAGAATGCAAATAGCATTCAAAACGATCTTGAACTCCGTATTTCACTAAAGTATACGTTGAATAAACATAAATGTCTATGTATATTTACGTCTACTTCGTACTTTTTCAACGGAATGGTCATTAATATACCCATGCAAGTTTCTAATAAAAATGTATCAAAAGCACACTTTTTTTGTGTGGCTTTATTCTCGGAAGGAGAAGAAAGTATGCATTTTTTATATACAAATTCTTTAAAATTGATTCACGCTTATTCTATTTTTATAACAATGTATTTAATAACAGAATTTCCATGCAAATTCTTAAACAATTAGATCATTAAATTTCATATTATAATATACTTCTTAAGTTACGGCATTGCTTTCGTCCCATGTATGAGGAATTTAGGTACTTTTATATCTATTTTCTTAATACATATATTGCCATATCAATGCTTCATTGTTTAAGTTTCTAAGTCATTAAAATTGAATTCATCGGTCTGTAAAATAAAAAGGTTAGTAGAAATTATTGTGAATACATAAGTACTGCCGCGAATATTCAGGCTTTGATTTTTAGAATCCCACGCATGAGTATTTTGTGCTTCGAAATACTGGGAAGAAAAGAAAATTCGCATTTTGGATGGTTTTTTCCTAGCCGATTAAAAACATAATTTGATACAAGATCGCAGTTTTAATGTAAATATCCCATATCAAATATTATTTACCTAAATTGTTTCGTGCTTTCAGTTATAGAGTTTACATTCATGCAAATATGCAGACGTATTGACGTTCAATTCTTTGACGGGATCCTTTAAAAATTGAATATATAAATCTACCTCTTTTTATAAAATGAAAATGAATTTTGCTTTGCGTTTGTAGTTACTGTGTTCACTTGATTCGGACAGACAGAAAAATACATTTCTTCTGATTGAATATCATTCAAAATTTGAAAAAAAATCTATAAATTTGGATGAAAATTGTTTGCGAAATTTGCTCATCTAGTTTTAAACAAATTTGAATTAACTTTTTTACAGACCAATAGTCAGGGACACAAAAAAATCACCCGAACACAATTCCAAAATGTATGGAAAGTTTAAAACGCGGAGATACGTCAAAACCTCGGTTTCATATATTTTTCTGCAATTACAATATTTTCTCTTTGTATACTACGTATACGGAAAGGTAAAGATGATTAGAAAATAATCCACTTAAGTTTGTGGGAAAATGAAAATTATTCGATTGCACACAAAATAGAAAAAAAATATTCAGAACAATTTGTATGAATGTTTTTATTTTATTAGCGCAATTCAATTTAATTATCAAGCACCATAGAGGATTTCTTAAGGGAGACTCTGTAATTTTGAACCTTCATCAGATATCGAGAATGGAGAATGAGCCGGTTCCTGCTATCGAAACTTCCATTCTATCGAATTTTCGAATTTTTAGGACACTTAGATTGCACCAATCTTGACTACAAAGTGTTTCTTCAGGAGAAATGGGTTGCAGAATTGAAATTTTTCAATTTCCCCCTGGTTCCATAACACCCTACCACAGAGGCCCTTGAATATGAAGTTTTTAATTTGAATAGGAAGTACTTATTTTTAAAACTATTTTATGCTGATATCCTTTAAAAAAAGGCATCAGTCACACACACCAAAAAAATATTTGAACTTTGAGCTGATTCAAGTTTACCCTCAAATTTTAAATTACGTAATATTATTGAGTTTTATGGCGGGTGTGATAAAAGCGTGCCATGAGTTCATATTTAAATAGTAAGTTATTTAAATTAATGTTAAAATAGTAAGATATTTAATACCTTTTCATTAATATGTACCTAATGGAAACGTCTTTTTAATCTTATGCATATATTGAGAACAAATATTAAGTAAGACATAAAATTATATCCAGTTTCATTCCCTGTGATTTTTATAAAGTTCAAATTCAAATCCAAATTATAAAATTCAAATTCAAAGCCAGTACTGTAATTATCTTTCAATTGTAAAGCTGGTCATAAAGATAAGTTCCAATCTCTAGTCTCTGTCATTTTTTCTCTACTAATTATTAAGATGAAGGTATGTGAATGCATGTCTATGCATCTGTACATAGTATATTGGCGCTTTACAGATCATACCGATTGATTTGCAGCTACCAAATTTGGCGCATATATACCTTAGAGTGTAGAAACATTCAAATCGGAGCGAATTTTTTAAAAATTTTAATCACAATTTTAATTGATTTAAAGTTTTCACGTGATAGTATCCGAAAATATTATAACCCACCCCCAAAAAAATGATTATCACGCCATTTCAAAATTAAAAAAAGATTATCTTTTTAATGATATCAATTTAATAATCAATCAAATATTTGGCAAACTTTTAAAAATATTTTTTTGCCTAATTTTCAACACTAGGTTACATAGTTCACTTCAAATTTTAACTATGTTCATTATTTTGTCAAATATTCAAGGATTTTCTTCTATTTTGAATGAAGATTAATTAAGTTTAATATTTATTTAGGTTGAAAGACTAATAAAATACGAAATTACAATACAGCGAAATTTAAAAGATAGAAAAATCTCACATTTATGTTTTTAATTGCGCTATAATGTCATAAGGCTGGTTTTCATTAGAATGGTTCATGTGCCCACTGAATAAAACGTATGTAAAACGCTGAAAGTAGCATGGCTTTAGAGCTTGACAGAATTAAAGACATGAAATTAACCAACGTTCTCTGAGAACCTGTTGGTCGCCAAAGACGACTAATATTAAATGTTCATAATATTATTTTTCTTTGTTTTGATATCAGAGGAATGCTATTATAAACATCTATTCTTTAAAAATAAAATGTTAAGTTTGGGAGTAAATGGGAACTCTGCTCGGTGTGTGTGTGTGCGTGCGTGTGCGTGTGTTAAAACAGATTAATTTGTCCAAATCACGAAATTAAATACAGATGCACGGTAGAAGTGGAATTGTGTATATCGGAGTGATTTCCCAGAAATTTTAATTAACTAAAAATTAAGCAATATTCAATTGTTTCTCTATGATAAATTCCTAAAATATAATTGCACTTAACTGAATTTTTTATACCATTCTAATTTCTTTTACGTTATTCTTTTAACGATATTAGTTTAATCAGCTTAATTTCCGCTCAATTTTTTCCCTCGTCTTCAGAAAATTAAAAAAATATTTTTATGTAGTTCTCTACAATCGTTTTCCTTTGCGCATAAGTCACACAAGATTCACCCATCGCCATCTACTTTTTGGAGAAGAGGCACCAATGTGCTAGCAATGCAATTATATCATGTCTGTTTACCATATTCTCAGTGAATGTCCAAATTTTAGTACTCAACATTTATATCACTTTAACAACTTCACATTTTCACATTTGCTTTATAAAGTATCACATATTCATCTTTTTGTTTTTGAAATCAATAGGGTTTTTTATCCCTATATTTAAGTATTTGTCATTCTTTTCAAAGGTTTTTATATTGCTTTTTATAGCTGAAATTTTATATTTTAATTCTAAAAAAAAATACAGTTTGTCGCAGTACAGTCAACACCATGGCTCTTCTGCCAATAAAATCCTACAAATCCAAATCTTCTGAAAATATTTCGTTCAATATTTAATAAATATTTATACAGTGTATACTGTATCAAATTTTACATATCTAGCTCAAAACAATTCTGAGCTATCGTTTTCGTAACAACAGAGTCATACAGACGCAATTCTAAAAATATGTCTTTCGAACTTAAAAGGCTTGAGACATGGAGATTTATCAAAATATTCAGTTCGGATTTTTTGATGAATTTTCGAGTTATTTAGAATAACACTTTTTCTTTTCGTATGCAAGAAAAGGAAAAAGATAAGCTCTGAATTTTGAAATCGACAAATATGAATGTTTAATTTAAATTGCAAATTCTATTGCGTTTCGTCGAATTGCAAAGAATGCAATATAATGCTGTTTATTGCAGATGCTTAAAAATTGCGTTAAATATTGTTGATGAGATGTAACTTCTCAAAAATTATTTCTGTGTTACATCTTAATCATGTAAAAAGTTTCTTTATTTAGTTTTTATAACATTCTTTATTTAGTTTTTATAACATTCTTTATTTAGTTTTTATAACATTCTTTATTTAGTTTTTATAACATTCTTTATTTAGTTTTTATAACAATTCTAAATTGGTCTATATCGTCTCTTTTGCCATTAAAAAAAGGAGGACTTTTTTAAAAAGGATATACTTTTTATTTAACGAAATTGTTGTAACCGTCAAATATTTTGAACTTGAGATTTTAACGAATCTCCATCAAACCATCTCAAGAATTCAGAAAACATATTTTACCGTATTTTGCTTGCCCTTCGCTCTGCCTGTCTGAAAACACAATAATTCAAAAATATTGTAAGCTAAATGAATGAAGTTTGATATGTACACTAAATTGGTAAATTTCTGTCAAATTTGGGAATATATTCATTTACTGAAAGTTTATTTTTCTAGATACCAGACTATAATCTAACAAGATAATTACAAAATTTTAAAAGTAAATATATTAAATCAAGTATGCAGATTTAGCCTCTAAAGTGTAGATCTATATGAAATTTGGAACCAAATCCGTCAAGTGTTTGATTGTCTGTCTAACTTTCGAATGAATGTAAATTCAAAAATTTTAAATTGCAACGATTTGGGTAGATAAAATGCAGGGAATGCTGATACATATTACATTTTGTATTAATTCTTTCAAATAATTCATCTACTGCTAAATTTTTTCTTCACATGCATGCAAATGTGATAACTCAAAAACGTAATAAATAGTATAAAAACACAAGAATTAATTGATTGATTTTGATATGTGATCGCACTGGTTCTGAAAATGAAAATATTTCATTCATTATAAAAATTGAGGAAAACTTCGCAAGAAAATAACGGCTGAAAATGTACCTGAGAAATTTTAAGAGAAACCAAATTGTGTTGTTACAAAAATCAGCTGGAGTAGTTTCCCCAAACCTTGCATATTCTATAGTAAAGATGAGTTAATGTTTTAGGTGTTTATTCCCAAGCAATTTAAACCAAACGGCACAGAACTAGAATTGCAGTCACAATCACATAGCAAATTTGATAAATTTAAATCATTACGTTTTTGAACTATCGTATTTATAGGGTGGTTATAATTAAAATTCCATTAAAATGTATTTGATCGTTTCTGAAACCTGTTACAAAGCATGTTCAGTGTGGCTTCCACCATTTTCTGAAAGCAAGTTAAATCGCATTACTGCATTCTCAACGGCAGATCTTAGCCTATCAAGAGAAATGTTACGCACATGTCGGTGTATCGCATCTTTCAGTTCCGCAAAATTATTTAGATTATCACCATAAACAATGCTTTTGTGATAACACACAGTGAACATGCTTTGTAACACGTTTTAGAAACGATATCCTGTATATCTTCTGAAAATACAGCCAGACAGATTTCAACCCCTTTTTGGATTTCACTAAAAAAATTGATAGGTGTTTGCAATGTAGAAGTGAAATCTGTGCACCGAATTTTATTCATCTAACTCCTTCCGTTTTGCAGTTATCGGGTTATATTCGAATAGACAGACAGACAAACTTCCTCTGAACGGATTTTATTCAAACTTTGATAGAGATCTGCAAATTTGGTGTAGATACCGTGTACCAAATTTCATCCATTTAGCTGAAAGCTTTTTTGGGTTTTCTCACACACAGACACATTTTTTAAAAAAATGTGTTTTTCTAATTCGCAGATGTCTAAAATGGTAAAATTCATCAAAACTTGTAGATAGAATTTTATAACAAATTTAATATTTTCTCTAGATTTCGTTTACGAGAATATAAAAGTAGGCATAATGGCCTTGGACCACTATGCTAGAAGGTAGTGAGTGACTCCCCTATTTATTAGCCATGCGATTGAAAATTGCATATATGCGCTACATTGCTACCCACACAGATTATTCAGATCAAATTCACATGGCGCACGAAAGGCGAATAAACTATTCAATTAGAGAAGTTTTTGAACCCTTTAAAGGGTCATTTTTTTTCTAGTCATATTATGTTAAAATATTTTTAGGCTTGAAAATAGAATAAAAAAAGGGATTCATTTTGCTTATTGGATCAATTTAATTTGATTAATTAATTTGGTTAATTAATAATTAAGTAACAAATCAAGACACATCATTTTGATTGAGATAAAGAAGTGAAGCCTTTAATTTTCTGTCTTCTATAAAAATTTGTCAGAACTTATGCCAACCTACAAAATTTCATACAAAGACTGATAAATTTGGTGGGAAGCATATTTCCCACGGCCATAAAAAGGGTTAAATTAAATTCTCCTCTGAAAGAATCATGATACTATAGAAAAATGACAATGTTTAATTGAAATTCAGATTAACGTAATATAAATATTAATACAGATTGTTTTTTATATATATAATGAATTCAATTTGCTGGATTGATACTATAACTCCAAGGGTAAATCCGTATTCCTGATCAGAAAAGATTTGTATTGATAAAAGATGTATTAAAATGTATGACGTCAATAAACCATTTGACGATATTGGGAAGGAAATGAAACTTCCTGTTACATGCTGATAAAAGTAGCTAAATTTCATTACAATTTCGTTTTCGTTGGTTTTTTTTGTTTTCTAATAAGTTGTCCTATCCTGATATAAGTTATTCTTCCTTGAAATATCAGTGGAATATTTCAAGGAAGTATAATAAATTCCTTGGAAACTTAAATGTGCGATTAATGCCAAAAATGTAAATCTTACATCGGAAAGGTTTGAACATATATTAGCTAAGGAAAGAATGTGAAATTATAATATTAAAATTAGTTGGTAAAGTAGCAAATTTCTTCAGACTCTTTTTAATGGGCTAAAGAAGACAGACTTTCTGAACACCATTGAAAACTTGTGAGGATGAAAGGTTAGATTTAAAATACAAAAAAATAGATAAAATTTAAAAAATAATTTTAGTAAAATATGTAATTTATTGAAATTTTTTAAGTAAAAGAGGAGTAATATATTTTATAACCTTTATGCTGGCATATGTCGCCTTGGGGGGGGGGCATGACAAAAACCAGAGAGAGTGGTCTCCCCAAAACTTTCTCGTATGATATCTAATAAATTTGCCATGCCAAAGAATGCCTTAAATGACACTGGCATACAATGATTACGAAACATTAACTTTTTCATAACGCACTTTTACTGCATCTATCTTTAGCATCTTTACTGAATTTTTCTTTGAGCGATTAATCCCTGTCATGAGTTAATACTATACAAAAATCGAATTTGTGTTTTAGACACGTTTTTCTCAAGCTATTAAAACAAAAAATTCGATACAAAACTACATTTGTAGTCATATAATCCCATACCAAATTTGATACATTTTAGTCATTGCATTTTTTTAATTATCCTGTTTACATGTTAATTTATATTCAAACAGCCGGATAGACGCATTTCTCTGTATACAGATGGTTTGAAGACTGTATAACAAATTTCAACCATCAAACTCAAAGCATCTTTGTCACGGAGATTTTCCGAAAATAGGTTTTTCGAACTCATTGAGATTTAAGACATGGAGATTCGTTAAAATCTCGAGCTCGAATTTTTTGACGAATACTGTACTTTCTTTCTAAGTATACGAAAAATTAAAAAGGCTTATATAAATTTACGTTATTCAATTCCCAATTATTTTTAATAAAAGATATAACTGGCCGTTGGAGACACAAAGATTTTCAAGCTGGATACTAACATCTTTAAGACATTTTCCTGCAGTTTTATTAATCATTACAATAAATGCAAGCTAAAATGGAAATTGTTGATGTTTGAAATCAAATATATATGGAATATATATTTGATTAATATATATAAATATATATAAAAATACTCCTATATATATATATACTTCTGTATAATTTCCTGTACCTGTACAAATAGTTGCCTGAATTGCATTGCCATGTTGCAATTAAATCTTGCATCATTGCATAATTTAGGTAGATATATTTTCCTGAATAGCATGATGTGAAACAAATTTTAGATTCCCTGTATGTAGTGAAAGGCCTAAAGAATTTAAATAATTCATAGACTTTGTAAGTTACTAAACAGTTTATACTTCCTCCATCATTATGTGAATGGACTGATAAGTAGTAGAGTTTTCTGGTAAATCTTTAGAGGTAATTTCATGTGGTTTATTATTATTTTCATTTTTGGGAACTGAAGTCATGCATCTATAAAAGCAGTGATAGTCTTTGTATTTGAAAAGACCAAGTCCTTGAAAAAATTCAAAATTAATTTATTCCACCTGACATACAAAGATCATGTAAAATAGAAATTAATCCGATGTTCATAGAGAATCTTGTATCAGCCAGAATAAGCAGCTGTTTTGGAAAGTTTTCTGAGAGTATATTACAGAGTACACTCACTCGTAGGTTAATGGCTAAAATTTTCCTTTGGATGTATTGTTCCAGTTCTAAGGCTTTGAGACATCCATACACTTCGTCTGTCGAAAATATGCTTGAAATGGCAGATAGAGTTTGACATCATTCGCCTGAAAGCAGAACGTCTCCCTAATTCTGCTACTACTTCAGCAATCACGATCAAGGACAGTGCAAGATACAATAATAATTTGATATAAGCTAGCAAGCCTTTAGGCAAATATTTATTAGTTACTAACGAAACACTTCGCTTATACTGCATATTAGCTATCTTTAGAGTCTAGCTAATTCGCTGAAAGCATGCTTGTGTTTGATTATAATTGAATCTTTTATACATAATTCAAATTTATGGGTCTCTCATTTTACCATTTTTAATCATCAAAAGTAATATAGACTTGTTATATTAATATCATTTTAATGTAATCTTTTGTTTTTCTATGTGAAGAAGAAAATCAAGTTTATAATCAAGTTTATTATTTAAGAAAATCAAGTTTATAATGTCTCCCTGGGACCATGATTACTCAAAGTTACATAAATGTAGAAGAATGAAATATATCACGTTGATACCAAAATTGTAAATCCCCAGCAAATTTTGTTTGAAATTATTTTCTATCTATTCTAAGTCTAAGTCTATTTGTTCGTACGTCCATATGCATGAGAAATCAATAGTTCCAAATACCAACTGGTTAGAAGGATGAAATGAATTATTTGGTTTTGCCACTAAAATTGTCGAAGCGTTTCACCCAAATCCACCAACTTTGTTTGTCTATCGGAATATCTTTTTAAATATGTCAATTCTATAACTAATTAATATTATAAGCATAATTCCAAAAATAAATGGGTTTTGATATATAATTCTTAAGACAAACTTCTAAATAAACATTAGAATTTAAATAATTATTTCGGAGAAAAACGCCTTGCTTGAAAAGGTGCTATTTCAAATATACTTTTATGTATATTAAAAATGATTATATAAGAGAAAGTTGAGAAAAGAAAGATTTTCTTTCTAGTAAATAAATGAATCCTTATAATGAGATATTCTTGAAAGAGAGAATCTTTAAAGTTTGTGGTCCATTTTTAGCCCCAATTTATCGAATAGTTTGATACTTTATTTACATTACAAAATTCATCATCATAATTCAAAATACAAAAAAAAAATTAGATAAACAAATTTTAATACCCAGTCTTTACACCAAATTAGCGTTGAAATTCAAAATAAACCCGCCGATCAAAGATCTGCTATTCCAAATTGCATAATCATTTCTTTTCTCAATGCAATGAAGCCCAACACGATATTCTCCAAATCACGAAATTATGCTGGAAAGTTCTCAGAAAGAATACTTTCTTGTAAATGAATGAGTCCCGAGAAGAAAGGAAATTAGCGTAAATAAAGAAATCCTCAAAATCTTGGCCAAATCTTTTGATTCCAGGATTTCAAACAATTTTCGCTTTAGATGCATTACATTTTGGAATTTTTCTATGCATCCATCTGAAATTTATAAAAAAACAATGTTCCTGATAAAAGAGGATAAACTAGATATATGAAATACGGTGTATAGGCCTCTAAGAGGCAATAACCATAAATAAGGCGAGAATGCATTCACTAATTTGAAATTATATATATTTTTTTCTGTAACACATTGTTTTTCAATTTCCTTCAGCTTTTCTTTTCATCACCACATAAATATGATTTCACTTATTCTCTATTATAAAGTTATACAAGAATATAATTTTGAATACATTAAATATCGCCATTTTGACATAAATAGTCTTACGTGTTGTCATACTTTTACTAAGAAAATATACTCCACACTAAGAAAATATACTTTTACTAAGAAAATATACTCCACACTAAGAAAATATACTCCACACTAAGAAAATATATTTTTACTAAGAAAATATATTTTTACTAAGAAAATATATTTTTACTAAGAAAATATACTTTTACTAAGAAAATATATTTTTACTAAGAAAATATACTTTTACTAAGAAAATATATTCATATATACATTTACTAAGAAAATATACTCCACATTGTTTTTCAATTTCTTTCAATTTTTTTTTTTTTTTCATCACCACATAAGTATGATTCCACTTATTCACTATTATGAAGATATACCAGAATATAATTTTGAATACATAAAAAATCGCCATTTTGACATAAATGGTCTTACGTGTTGTCAGACATTTACTAAGAAAATATACTTTTAATCCTTTCCTGCTGTGTCGTAAGTATTTTGCCTACTACTTCATTCATAATGGGAAATATGTGTATCTGTAGTTATTTTATCTATTTAAAAGTCTTATTCATGTCCATGTAAAATATTGCATACTTTAAAACATTTTTATATGAAGTGTTTACAGAGATTTTGGGAATCTCCAACTTTTAGACCTTGATTCCGAAGAAAAAAAATGTCATCTGCATTTTTGAGAACAGGATAGCTTAAGTATATAAAAAGCTAAATGTGACAAACTTAGACGTGACTTTTACAACAAAATTATAATGTACATCAAATTTCAGATCTAATCCGCTAAAAGATGAAATGCCAAAATTCTGCACTTCTATCAATTCGCTGAACTATAAAGCTTAGAACAGAACTTGTCATAATGCATAAATATAAGAGAAGTCAGTGGGAAGAACATCCCAGATGATTAGTATTAACATTTAATTCAATATAAAGCTTACCACAAAATGCACCATATTATGTAAATACAAAAAAAGTGGTAAGAAAATACTCTTTCTTGTTAGTAGCAACGTTATATTATAATGCAAAACATAGTACACATCCCACCATAGTACTTAAAATCATAATACGTAAATATATGAGAGTTGAAGGGAGAATACTTTTAGAGATTAGTTACAATGTTCTAAACTAATTTAAAGCTTAGCACAAAAATCATCATAATATGTAAATATGGATTGAGTTGTGAGGAAAATACTCTTACTGATTAGTTACAGATTAGTGCAATATAAAACATCGTACAAAACGCACTAAAGTATGTAAATATACAAGAGAATTTTAGGTAGACAACTCCTATCGGCTAATTGCAATTTAATGTAATATAAAAGGAACACAACATACCATAACTACAAATATACAAGAAATTTGTGGTAAAAACACTCCTACCTGGTAGTTATAACTTTTTATTGTATCATTAATTTTTGCACAAAACGCACCATAATATGTAAATATATGAGACTTGTGGATAAAATATTCCTGCCGATTAATTACAACATTCAAAAATAATTTAAAGTTTGGCACAAAGTGCACCATAATATGTAAATATACAGGAAGTTGTGGGAAAAACACTCCTACCTATTAGTTACAGACTAATGCAGTATAAAACATAGTACAAAAGCACTATAATATGCAAATATACATTAGAATTTGGGGAAGGGAATTCATATCAGTTAGTTACAATTTAATGCAATATAAAACATAGTACAAAAAGCACTATGTAATATGCAAATATACATTAGAATTTGGAGAAGGGAATTCATATCAGTTAGTTACAATTTAATGCAATATAAAACATAGCACAAAAACTCACCAGAAGATGCAAATATACAAGACAGTTATGGGGAAAATTCTCCTGAGGATTAGTTACAAAGTTTTAAAGTAGGACAAAACGCACTTTAATATATAAATATACAAGAGTTGTAGGGAAAACTTTCCTACTGATTAGTTACAAAAGATTTAAACTAGCTTAAAGGTTAGCCCAAAAAGAATCATAAATATAGAGAGAATTGTAGAGAAAACACTCCTACCGATCACTCACAAATTAATGCAATATAAAATATAGTATAAAGTATGTTATAATATGTAAATATACAATTGGGTGAAACACTCCTACAAATTGTTGAAAAAATTTAAATATAATGGAATTTAAATATAGGAAAACGCCCCAACCGGTTAGTAACAAAGTTCTAATGCAACATAAAAACTTAGCACAAAACCACTGTAATGCAAATATATGCAAGAGAATTTCGGGGAAAATACTCTTACCAGTTTGTTACAATTTAACGCAAAATAAAATTAGCACAGACCTCATCATAACAAGCAAATATACAAGAAAGTCTGAAACACTCTTGCTTGTTAGCTGCAACCTTCTAATGTAGCATAAGCTTTAGTACAAAACATATCAAAATATGCAAATATACGTTGCAAGAGTGGTGTGGAAAACACCCCTGCCGATTAATTACAATGTTCAAAACTAATTTAAAGCATAAAACAAAAAGCGTCCTAATGTGTAAATATAGGAAGAGTTAAGGGGGAAACACTCCTACCTATTAGTTATAAATTAATGCAACATAAAACATTGTACAAAACACACTATAATATGTAAATATAGGGAGAGTTGTAGGGAAAACACTCCCTCCGATTAGTTACAAATTAATGCAATATAAAACATATTACAAGACCCACTATGACTTATAAATATACAATAGAATTTTGGAGAAAATACTAGCTAGTTACAATTTAATGCAATATAAAATTTAGCACCAAACGGGAAAACAAATTACTGACAACATTTAAATACAAAAAAAAAAAGCTTAGCTCAAATTATACCAAACACGCAAATATATTAGAAAGAGTCGGAAAAAATCTCTTGCCTGTTAGTTACAACGTTTTAATGCAATATGAAATTAAGCACAAATAGCACCATAATATATAAATATACAAGAGGGAGAACCTCTCCTGCCAATTAATTATATTGTTATAGCGCAGTATAAAGTAATGTAGAAGATATATAATACGCAAAAATGAGGAAATTACAGGAAGAACACTGTCCCAGTAAGTTACAGCATTTATCTCAATAGCAACTTAAATCTAAATGTATGAAAAGATTCTTGAAAAAATTTTCAAGAGATATAATACGAATATATTTTTAATAATGATCATACATATTCAGGAATCCGGAGATTATATTACTCATTGCGTTGTAAAAATATATCCTCATTACTCAGTAATGAGGCTGTATTTATGAGAAATCCTAGAAAAATGCAAGAACTTACTCAGCTGCATATTACCTGAAGTGAAGGAACGCTACGCTGGAGTGATATATTTATATCGTGAGAACATCCCATTTTCCTTATCGTAGCTGCATCTTTTGTGATTTACAGCTGTTATAACATTTCCTTCTTTCCAATCACTATCAGAAGATTTTGGATTTTCACTTTTTTCAGGTTTTTCTTCCACATCAGATGAATTCGAAATAAGCTCGGGTAACTAGAAGAATGAAAAATAATGCAGCATAATTTTGTGCCTGACCAGAAGTAATTGTCCTTATTAGTAGTTCCTTAATTCCTGTTCCCTTGATTATTTAGTAGGGATTAGACAAAAATATGTAAACCTTGGAGCAATAAATAAATGACTAATAAATTTTTAAAATTCATTTTCAAAAATATTTTTGCGCTTCATCAGCGACCAATTTCGTATTAAATCATGGAATTAGCAATGTCAGAATTAAGATGAGGAGGACAACTTATTCCCCCATTTAAAATTCATTTTCCACAAACGTTTGCCATGAAATCAGTTTCTATTCTTAGAAAACTTTTTATATATTGATTATATGATAATTTATACGATAAATTATATTACTTTTAACCTATTTTGGCTACAAGTTAGTAAAAAAGTCCACAAAAATACTGACAATTAATTTTTTTTTACTTTTCCTACTAGTTAGGACAGGAACGTTAATGACTAGTTATAACAAAGAAAATATTTTAATTTCGCAACGCTATCAAAATAAAACTTCGTATTTAATTAACTAAAATTCATTGATAGACAATATTGTCACGTAGATATTCTAGTGTTGAACTCAATGACGCACACAAGAAGCAGGCTAAACCAATTTATTAATTGAACTCAGAACTGAGAATACAGTAACTGACAAATCTGCTTTTATTCAAGCAGAGAAAGTTCCAGAATATTCTTCTGGAGACAGTAAGAAAAATCCAGAACACTTGTCTGGTAAACTAAAGAAATGTCCAGTATCTTCTGGAACATGAAATAAAGGAAACAAAATCAAGGAATTAAGTATTTACATATACTATTAATCGCATTGTCTCTAGCGGGATTCGAACCCAGGTCTCTTTATTATGACACCAGTGCCATGACCATTCGGCGATGGAGATTCGACTGTCTTTCTTCAATGCGGCAATATAATCGAATAACAATAGACATTAGGTGGTGGATATATACATTATTTACAATAATTTCAAATTTAAAAACGGTTATTCTCTACAAGCTCTATTATTTTTTTTAGATTTAGTATAGCTAATCTTTGAAATGTGTAAAAATTTAAATTTGTTGAAACAGAAGGAAAGAAGCATTCTTTGAGCAATTAGTTATGCAATTTAAATACGGTTACGATTCTAGAAATTTACTGATTAGAAGATGGAATTAAATGAGAATGAATCGACAATGCATGCGAACTTACAAAATGGTTGACATGAAAAGGTTCCCTTAAAAATATCCGAACCATCGAGTCTCAAAACTACACAAAGGCCAAATAAGAATCCGTGAAAACATTTTGCATTTTATTTTGAATATTTATAACGGAAAACCCATTTTTGAATCGAATGTACCCCATTCGATTGAACTATTTGAATTTAAATAATCGTTGTATGAAGTATAAATAAATGGGTGTAATTTTGATTATTTTTGTACACCGATTCAAAAAGCTAAAATTTTAAATGTATTACTCAATAAAAATAATTGAAGATTTTTACATATCTTATTTTAAAATTAGGAGTGAAATTGCAAAAACAAACCGACATTTTTTTGGGGGCAGAGTGGTGGGGGGGCATGAACAATTTTGTCAAGATATAATTATAGTAAAACTATTCAAAAATATTTAAATATTATAGTTCTTTAAAAATTTCCCAGAATAAAAAACGAAATTTGTTCTTTTCCCAGTATTATTTCGCAACCGATTTTGCGAATGTTTGACGACTTGCCAAACTAGAATAAGTCTGCGTTGATGATCAAAAGTGCAACAATTTCACATACATTTTCTTAATTTAATAACTAAAATTCAGGCAAAAATACACGAAACTAAGATTCAAAAGTTTTTTCGCTGAGCACTGTGTTCAAGGACCTTTTTCAATAGTACCTTTCAGTGGAATTCAATGTGCTTTTTCAAACTTGGCCCTTAAAAGTCGTGGAGGATACACCAATATCAGCCTCAAAAAAGGATACTACTTGCAACATTTTATGTGGAAACATGGGCTCGTTTGACAGGCCTCTAAGTGTTTCGAATTTGTTAAAAATAGATTCAGTACATTGAGACTATTTAAAATACATTCCATTTTTATACACATTCAGATCAACTTAAAATTTCAGGTAGAAAAATTTCCTGTAAACGTTTGTAGATAAAAGATAAAAACAATATAGCAAAAACGTTAAATGAAAATGAAATTTTATTTGAATATTTCTATACAAATACTTTACAATATCTTTACAAAAGAAAAGATCAATATGTACATACAGTATAGAAAGAGAAAGACGGTAGCATAAGCAAATATTTTTTCTTAATAATAAAGGTTTAAATAATTCATTTAACATAAAAGAATTAACATTAAAATTACAAAAGATAACTTACTAAAAAAGTTAAGATAACATACAAAATAATTATAGCAAGGATTAACATTTTTTTTTAATATCAAAAGTTTAATTATGAAGGATTTTGAACACATTATATAATTTTCCAATAACTGTCATAAAATATACTATTTTCTTATTTCTATAATCAAAATTTTGCAGCTTTTGTAAAGGAAAATTATATAAATTTAAAAAAAGCAGTTTAATATCGTAATATTTTTATTTTCATATTAAATAAAAATTTGCATTCCTCGCATCCAATCAACATTCATAAAAATAATGAAATAATTTATCCCTAGATATATTTTTACTGTATTTTTTTTATTACTCGAATGCGTCTTGTTTCCAACTGAAGCACATTGATCATCATGTTGATCAGGCATGATGATCAAATTGTACTTTCGAAATTTCAGAGGATTCCTGATTGACTGGCCGGCCGAGCCATCAGTCATCCTGTGAAAGAAAATGATAAAGTGCTTAATCTTAACCTTTAATTTGAAATTCAATTAATGGCTCTATTTACCTAAATATTAGCATTTTTAAACTTATTTACATATGTAATTGAAAAAGATATATTATGCTTGAAGTAAAAAATTGAGATTTTAATACAATGCTGCTCATTAATCTAATACTGCAATGGTTTATATTTAGAATGCTGTTTGTTCAAATAAAATTTACTACAAATTTACTTTTAAATAAGATTTACTACAAATTTACTTTTAAATAATTAATAGAATTATTTACTAAATTGAAAAAGCATATATTGCAATACATCGAAAGATTAATTATTCATTTAAATTTTCTCAGCAAATTTTATATTCCTTAATACTATTTTCACAAATTCTTGCAGTGTAGGATAAATATATTTTTGAAGATTGTACAAAAAGCATGCTGCAACAGGAGAAACCAGATGAACTATAATATCTGAAAAAATCCACATATTCGACATTCTAGTACACTTTGAGGCATACGTACACATGGAAACGAAAATACAAAAGAATTAATAAATTTTAAAAATTATATTAATATTAAATTTCTACCAGTGACAATTTAAAGAATATTTTAAATAAAATACAGTTTAATTCACAACATTTTTAATAACAAATAACTTTACAAACAAGTAGAGTCAAGTCAAATGACAGTTAAAATTAGAAATGAGTTACCGATTTTTGAATATCTTCCTGATGAAAGCCGACTTAAATAGTTGCGAGTTTATGACAGTACAATGTATGGAATCAAATGAAGTTCTGAAAATATCTAAGCAATCACGTCACTTGATAACGAATTTGAGCAAGAACATTTACGATTCCCTAATATTTATAATGGTTTGCAATTGATAAGTAGAAAATATTTAAACTATTCTTTAGTGCATTAAAAAATTGTTTTAAAAATACTTAAGCTTATTCTTCTGTTGCATAAATGATTCTTCACGGCGTACATAGTTCTGAAATGTTTTTAACTACATTGACATTCACTGCAACAAAAGATTTTCAATTAAATTTATCAAACTGACTTCCTAATTAGAAATTTCAGGACCAACTCTGCATTATCTCTAGAAATATTTAATTTACTATGCTAGGTTCGGTACAGCAAACAAATCGAACGCTTTTTAAAAATATTGAAATATTGATAAATCAGATCTTAAAATTTTCATGCTTAAAATCTGCCAAATGGAAATTAGTTTAAAGTAAGAGAGCAATCATATAAACTCAAGTGATTGAGATCAAAGTTCATCTTGTAATGCTCACGAGCATAAGTTCTTTGCACTGAAATTGTAACTTGCTTCAAAGAAATTTTTATTTAAGATTCAAATGCCAAGTCAGACAAGGGCCAATTTCAAGGTCTATAAAAAGGGCTTTGTTTAAAATTAAAGAGTCATATACCCAAATTTGTTACATTTTAAAATTGCATGTATTTTAAAATTTTATATTAATTGCAATCTCATTCAGGAAAAATTGCACACTGCCATGTAAAGGCATGCAATCGTGATCATTTATGAAATATAACAATCGATTATATTCCTAAAGTATGCAAAATAATTAAAGTGCATTAATAAAATAAGTTACTTTGGAAAACATTTCTAGCCTATAGGTCACTATTCTTGAAGATTATCTTGAACAAATTATCAAAGAATTGCTTTTTAAACCAGTTTCCAAAAAATGCTTGTAGATAATATAGGAAATTAAAATCAGCTTCATTCTGTCCATGGATTGCGATACAAGCAGTAGAACATATTCAATCTAACTTAATACTAGAAATTCTGCAAACTTTCCGATGCCAGAGAGTTGTTGTCAAGTTCTTGTATTGGCCAAAAACTTCAAGAAGTGCTCATGGTTCATTAAGAAGAGATCAACATCTAATTGGATCTAAAAAAGAGCTACATTTGAATTCTTAGAATTCATACATATTTATTTTACACATCATGCAAAATATTGCAAATATTCGATTTTATACTGATGAAAAAAAATCAAACGCAAGAACATTTTCATGCAAAGTTTCTTTAAATTTTCTAGATTCTGTTTGAATTTAACATATAGAACTTAACATATTAAAGAAATTATATTGTATTAGATTGCATATGTTAGTCACTAGTGATTTACAATAATCTCTCATATGGCATCTCGTCAGCGATGAGGAATAATTTTCTATTCATCATTTAATCTGCGTTTATTAATGTTGTATGCTTATATACATTAAAAAATTACATTTTCTTAGTAAATTTTATTCTGGGTAATCACAAAATGATACTGCTGAAAGCTGCAAGCTTGTAGCAACTTTGCAAAAGATTTCTGGCTTTCAGCGTATCAAAGAAATTAGATTTGGTGGAGTGGACGGAAAGAACGACAAAATAAGGTTTGGTTCTTAAATAGTTAAATTAGAACACCTTATCATTAAGAAAGAGAATCTTAGATATGAATTCAAAATTGGCTAACTTACTGCGATATCATCAGGAACCCTCTTCTTCGCAGCATAAACGGCTATGGTTGGTAGAAGTTCAGAAAAACCGGCACAGCATCCACTTCCATACAGGCCATTATTGGAGATAAAAGACCACAAAGTAAATGGACCAACTGACCTCCATGATTTCTTGTCTGCAAAATTAGGAATCGAATGTCTTCAACCAAATTTAATGGACAGAATTCCCTTGTAGAAACTTCAGTGCTAAATTCTCCCAATTGAAGCACAAACACTGTCTTGGGAACTTAGCAAGGATTTTAAGGTTCTGGCTCATTCAAAACCATTGCTACTGTAATTGCTTGCATCAAAAATGATATATGAACATTAAGCGCATTGCCAATAGTTCAAGGATTTAGATCCAAGGAAAATTTGAATTAAACTTCATAAGGCCCATAATGAAGAGATATGCCACAGTTAAAGGAAGAGTACCAAATTTTCACATCTTTGGATAATGTCTTGAACAAATCTGGATGTTTATAAACGAATCGGGCATTCACAAAATTTTCCAAGAATGTTTTTATCTTATTTTGGTTTAAAACTAAAAATTATGAGTAATAAGATTTATAAAGTTCGTACAAAGCTGCGAAAAGTGATCAGTTGAGTTTATTTCAGTTCATTCGTTTCTGGCAATTAAAAATTTGCATTTTTTTTTTCATTGAAATTGTATCATTTTTGAAGGATGAAATCAGAATGCTAAATTGGCATGAAGACGGTTCTATCAATTTCTCATCTATAAATTTATTTGACAGAAGCATAAAAATTCAATTAAAACTTTGCAGTTGCACATATTGCTTCAATTGGAACTCGCAGAATACATTCTGCATAGTTTCGTCATGGCAATATTTTGACTACGACAAGCAAGATCGTATAATTCTGGAGCCCACAATTGCCAGAATTAAAATTCCATAGATATTTGAAGATAAATATTCTGGAGTATTTTGCACGAGTCAAGAATGCGATCTGAATGCATTTCAATAAATTCAGAAGCACGAAACATCTAAAATGGATTACTATGACGGGTTTCATTACTGAAGAGTGACCAACATCTGACAAAATCAAAAATAACTGGAATTGCAATCTATTCAAATGCAACCGAAATTACATTCCGCATTTCCCTAACATTCATAATTAAATATTTCCTCAGGTTTTCCAAAAGAATTCAAATTTGCTAGTTAAAAGAAATTTCATGTATATCATTCTAATTCCAGAAATCAATAAATTTTTGTTGATTTATGTCTAAATTTACTAATAAGCTCATTGTACGTGTCCAAATACTATATTCTTTTCTATGGAATTCCAGTAATGAGAATTAAGTTTCCATCTCGGATTATTTCCCTCTTAATTTCAATAAAAATATCTTATTTATCCTAGATTTTTTTTGTTCTATAGATTCCTTATTTATCAAGTTTAACATTTGATTTCAAAACTGATGAGAGACGCATGATCCAGTGGGAAATTCAAACACCACTCTGGGAAAATGACCCGCAATGTACAAGGATCTGGTAACTGCTAAGTCATCTACCGTCGCTGTCAATTGTCTTTTCTGATTTGGCGGGAAAATATCTTCGCCTGTCATCCTTGTCATAACCAATCACAATTTAAATTCCGATGACTTATATCCATTCCAAAATAGTCTTCATGCTGCTTAAAAAAGCAGGTTCAGGTAATTAGTTAATTTGACTCATTTATTAGTATTTTGCATTTTAAAGCGGAGATTGCATGGAACTACAAGCTATATACATATATAATCTAGAATTCCAAAAAAGTGGAAGTCGAATCATTAAGTTTATATTATTTGAGTTCCTTTTATAATCGGTGATTTTCTTTAATTACTATCAAAGTTCGATTAAAGCAATCTATTCCTATTTATATTTACCCGATATCCGTTATGGTGAATATAAAAAGGATTTTCTATGAAGGTATCAGATTCTAAAATGCATCTTATATGATGACAAGATGAATCCGCCTAGAGCGAAACAAATTCTAGAGAGGATTTTCTAATGTTACGAGATTTTGCAATTCGCTTGCAATCGTGAAATCTGAAAATTTGGAGTCCTGTAAAGTCTGCTCAAAAGTCAATGTTTTAGAATTTGAACCATTGTTTTAAATGGGGTAGTATTTGCTTAGTTAGCAAAGAAAGATTTGATATGAAGACGAGAAATTACAAAAATATAAAGGAAAATTATTTAAGAAAGCTCGCTTTTCCAACCTGTAAATTGATAAGAAATAAAATTTGACTTTTTCGGCTTCCCCGGATTTTTATAAAGAATTAAAAAATAAGTTTCTATTAATGATACTTTTATCACTTTCCAATCAACATTTCTCAGTGTTAATAGCATCTTAGCAATCATATGTAAATTATACTACTGAATGTTAAATTAATGTATCCTTTTTAAATCAGTTTTATAGATTTAAAATCAAATTGCATTTGATGGTATTTTATATGGTAAAAGGGAATATTTATATCTGGGCACGGCTTTTATTTTGCGCATCTAGTGATGTTTCAGCATATGAATTTGATATTTTTGGCGCAGGATTTTCGAGCAGCAATAAAATGATTTTTCTTTAACGTTTGTGAAATGTTTGAGTTGGTTTTCATAAATATTTAATAATTAGATTTCATAAAAAGATTTAATGGTTTTCATAAATATTTTATATAAATAAGGGAATTAATGCCTCTTTCTGCATCAAGTTGCTGTCTTTTTTTCGAATATTTCGAACGTTTTCACGAAACTATCTACTTATATTTGCCCGATAAGCATCATGACACTTTAAACAAGTTAAAATTCACCACAATAATATGAAATTATAAAATATATCCCGCACTATTTATGAATATTTCCTATACAATCAATATTCAAAGACCCAAGTTGTCAGTTTTCAAATGGCATGAACAAATTTGAAATTCCAAGCTTTAGAAATTCGGACTTTCATTTCAGGAGAGAATTTGCAGCGCTGGAATTTTTGAAGGAAGTTTAAAATATTTTAGATGGAAACTCGACGACACTTTGATGATTATATTGAGTTTGCATCGGATATACAAAATCTAAATTTGTAATTTATTTTTAGGTAATTGCCTAGTTTTATCTTATAAATCAGGATACATGACATAAACCTAAAGAGTACAAACTTTTAAAACTAATGATAAAATAAGTGTTAATAAGCCATAAATTAAAACTATCACTTAAAACCATGAAAATTTCAAAACATTTCCAACTCTTCTAGGAGAATAAATTTGCTGTCGGCTACTGAATAGAGAAAACGGAAACAATATTAATGAATCAAAATTAAAACTGACAATTTAAGGAATGCCGAATAAAATCCGATAAAAAACTTTGTATTGTTTTTTTCCTATACCCTACATTTCCCGTATTCGAGTAAATTTCTTTTCGTACAACACATTCGCACAGACTCCTAAACTTTCACTCCACCACACAATACCCACGCCAAGAGCACATTTTCACTCCACACAATACCCACGCCAAGAGCACATTTTCACTCCACACATTTCCCACGCCAAGA
>JAPMOR010032948.1:64981-89186 GCA_026543865.1 Argiope aurantia | reverse complement strand
TGCGAAATTAAGTAATTAATTTGAATTAATAGAATTTTTATTGTGACCTGTCAGTTTTGTGATAGCCAAATTTCACTGTGCTTGCAAATTAAATAATTAATTTGAATTAATACAATTTTTATTTTATGCCCCATCAAGCTCCAATTAGCTAAATTTCACTGTAATTGCAAAATTAAATAATTAATTTGAATGAATAGAAAGCTTTTAAATGGTCTCATCAAATTCAATTTAGCCAAATTTCACTGTATATGCAAAATTAAATAATTAATTTGAATGAATAGAAAGCTTTTAAATGGTCTCATCAAATTCAATTTGGCCAAATTTCACTGTACATAAAAAAAAATTAAAGTATTAATTTGAATAAATTGAATTTTTATCATGGTTCCTTTAAATTCGAATTTGCCAAATTTTACTGTGCATGTAAAATTAAATGATTAATTTGAATGAATAGAATCATTTTTATCAAGTTTTATTTAGCCAAATTTACTATACAAGCAAAATTGAATTGTTAATTTGAATTATCTGCCAAATTTTATTATAAATGAAAAATTAAATATAAATTATAAATGAAATATTTTAAAATGGTTTTCATCAAGTATGAATTAGCAAAATCTAACTGTAAATGCAAAATTAAATTATTAATTTGAATGAATTGAATTTTATTGTGATCCTGTGGGTGTTGAATTATCTAAATTCCACTGTATATGCACATTTTTTTTTATATGTAAATGTAAAAGTAAGAACTAACTATCAATAACTCCTCCTCGTCTGCTCCTCGTAAAACGACTCGACTGATGGCAGTTGCTTCTTCGTCTTATGATGGAATGGGCGTTTGGCGTCACGACGCACATGGCATGGCGTTATTTTAGGAGCCCCGCATTCGCTCTCGGCTTCAGTTTGCGATTTTTTTTAATCATCTGCCCAAAAGACCGCCAATAAACAAAGGAAGCGAATGCGAGTTGACAGAAGGTCTCAACACCGGGTTAAGAGAAAAACCTAAAGATCCGCTACTGTTAAAAAATGCAAAGGGAAAGTACAAAATGCTTTACTGCGCATGTACAGGACCATTGATTATTTTTATTTTGTCTAGCATGGTAGAGAAAATATTACTATCGAGAGGGGAAAGGATTCGATATCTAAATTGTAATGAAGTTTGAAACGTCTCAATCTTTTGAATCTGAAAAATATTACGTCTTTTGAAAATAAAACGTCTTTTGAATAAATAAAACGTCTTTTTGAATCTGAAAAATATTTGTCTGTCTGATCCTGTATTTGTTAAATGATGTCTCAAAATTGTAGCGATTTTGGAGGGGGTGGGGGGGAGAAGAAGAAGAAAAGCATCTCCCCGTTTCAAACCTTCTTAAATCCGAAAAACACCTTTTGCGTTATGTTTGTCCGTTTGTGAATATGACAACTTAAAAATTTTATGAGTTACACTGCTGAAATCTGGTATATGGAATTATGACCAAATTTGTTGATTTAATTTGATTTTAATAAACTTTGAACGAAAACTCTTTCTCTGAAAGTTTGTTTGTCTAGCTGTTCAAGTACAAATAAAGGCGCTAATTATAATACCTAAAGAACTATATAGATACATTTAGTACACAGATTTAGTATCTAAAATATAGACATTTTTCCAATTTTGAATAAAATCCATCGAATGGTTTACTCTCTGTCGGTCTGTACTTTTACATGCATATAAATGCAATTACTCAAACTGCAATGACTTAAATCAATAAAATTCTGCATATTGCCTTGCGTCTACAATTGTAGTTTTGTATCAAATTTTGTTGTCAATTGGCTGGCATTAAAAGAAAGAGTCCAAAGAACATTTTCTTGCAAAAGTTACAATAAAATTGGTCAGATGTATATTTCTTTACTGTTGATCCCCAATGACACGCAAGATATTCTCGGTTTTATCCAAGTACAAAATTTTATGCAGAGGGAGACAAATAAGATCTTTATTGGAGAGTATGCGAGGAAGTTCTGGTAGATCACTCCTATTGGTGTCAAGGACTGATCAATAGAATGACATTTCCAAAAATAGCTTTTTTTTCGTATACTGGGGAGTTTAAAACGTAGAGATTCATCAAACTCTATGAGTTAATTTTTTAAAGATTACAAAATTTTCGCATTGCACACGTGGCATTTAAAACAATAATGCGAAATCATGAATAGAATATTTAATTTTATATGTTCTTCTAGCTGCCAATTGAAGAGTTTGATTGACTAGCATTTCAAATCAATAATTTTTGACTGCACATTACAAGTAAATTCTTATATATGAATTTAGGAAAAAATCAAAAAGAGGGAATGAAACACATTCAGTGGCAGATTTCTGACCTAGAACCACTTGATAGATTGGAAAGGGCAAACAGCTCCATTTAAAAGTTATTATCAGTTTAGTTATCAAATAAATTTGTAATCAGCGTGAGTGGTCTCTCTAAAACTTTCTCGCATGCTCTCTAATGAGCTTGTCATGCCAGAGAACGTTTTATATGGCAATGGTGTACAGCAGTTACGAAATATTAATTTTTGGGGTGAATTTAATAGTTTTACTGAATCTATCATGTTAACCTTGGCATAGTTTTTTTGGCGATTAATCCCTGGCATGCCGGTAATGGTATCAGAAAACCGAATTTGTGCTTTAAACACGTTTTACTCAACCTATTAAAACAAAAATCTGACACAGAACATTAGTTATAGTCACAGAATCACATAATTAACTTGATATATGCAAGTAATTGTGTCATTGAATTAAGGCGTTGACATGTTTCTAAAAGTACCGATCGACAGACAGTCAATCCCTTATTGGATTTCGCTCAAAATTTGACAGGTGACTAGACTACAGATATTAATTCAGTCTGACGAATCTTATCGGTATAGTTCCCTTCGCTTTGCAATTATCGTGTTAAATTATATTCGAACTGTTGAACAGACAAACTTCCTCTCAGCAGATTTTGCTTAAAATTTTATAGAAATCTGCAAATTTGGTATAAATGTACATTTATCCAGATAAAAGCGTTTTTTTATTTTTATTTTTGTCATAGATAGATAGACATTTCTTTAAAATGTACCTTTCGAACTCAGGGAAGTTCAAAACATGAAGATTCGTCAAGAGCTCTAATTTTTTGACGATTTTTATACTTTCTGTATACCACGTATACGAGAAAATAAAGAAATACAAATTCTACTAATTATAAGGCATATAAAGACAGCACTAATATTTCATTAAGTATAATGAGCTACTAATTGCTTCTCACAATCACTTATTATTTTTTTTTCAATATTTATAAATACTGATTATTTGGCTAAATAATTTTGAATACAAACATGAATGTCGTGCGTTTATGAGTGAAAAAATGAAATAAAGAGTATAAACAATTTTTAAACAATAAAATTAACCAAAAATAAATAATAAACACGTTGTTGATGAAAACTAAATTGACCAACGTCCAGAATGATGTGTACTGACCGAAACCAGAAAATTTATAAATCAACCACTGACAACATTTCATTTTCTCGTTGTTAATAAACATCAAGTTTATGCGATCTTTTGCCTCTGACATGCGCAATGTTGCAACTCTTCCTCTGCTCTCAGTAGCAATGAGTGGCTTCCGTTGTATTCTGTTTTTGCGATATAATTGTCCGGATGTGGAATTTGTTTTTCCAACTCGTAAATCGCGACGTTTCCTCTCGCTCCAAAGAAGAGATGCCGCGCGTTTTCTCCAAAGAAAACGTGTTTCATATTTTTTGCTCTTCCTCTACCCCTCTTGATAGAAACAGTTATTTCAAGAGCGGATAAATCTGATGGGACGTCAAAAACAAGTTTCTCTTCGACCGAGTCTCGGAATAACAATGTTACTCCGGAGACTGCATTACCTTTTTTTTTTAATTATTTCTTCTTTTTTCTTTTTTTTCCACGTTCTTTTACTTTACGAGAAGGATGATGAAGAATTTTCACACAGGATGTTGTACAGAAACTATTTTTGAGAACTTCGTCCGTGAAGTATACATTGTACCCAGAAGTAGTTCAAGAAATATTTTTGAAAAAGACACGGGGTGAAGGTCGGGTTAAGGCCAAGAGGACCCAATCTCGAATATCTTATGTAGAGCTGTTTTGCGTATGCTAATTTTAGCGGGAAATCTTTGGTCTACAAAGACTTTACTCGAGTAGAAAACAGTCATAATTTATTATTCACTTCAACTATTTGCATGCCATTTTTTATACAATTCAACTATTTATATGTCATTTTATTTTATCTTTTATGTTATTTGCTATGTAGTGGAACTTCGTTTATTGTAACTTTTGATTTCAAATTTTATTTAAAATTAAAAATTGAGCTGCATTTTTGGGTTTTTCCGTGATAACTTTTGAAAGTATTAATGCCCATAAATGAATTTTACTCCGTTTAAAAATTTAAAAAATTGTCTTTTTAATGACATGAATTTAAATCGTGCGGAGTTTTGCTAAATTTTGGCAATTTTTTAAAAATATGTCTTTGTTCTAATTTCCAGCATTAAATCACACCTTGAAATCCAGACTAGTTTCATTCTTTCATCAAATATTTAATCGCGTGATATTCTTTTAATATGGAAAACTAATGAAGAAGAAGTATGTTTAATGTCTGTGTAAAAAAAAAAAAAAAAAAAAAAAAAAGAGAGAGAGAGAGAGAGAAATTAAAAAAGGGCTTTATTATATAGAAATTCAGAAGATGAAGAAGATCCGGATCTTTACATTTTTAACAGTGCTAAATATTATTGAACTGTCTCCGTTATAAAGGTTCATGTACATAATAAATGAATTTAATTAAGACATTAAAAATAACACAGCTGTCAGCTTTAATGTCAGACATTTCGGTGGAATCACGAACATGCAGTTACATCTAATTGATTTATCTGAAATCATATACAATATTTATTCTCTGCGAACCAGCTGGTCGCCTGAGGCGACTAGCGAACAATATGATAATGCTTTAGGTCATTCCAGGCTGCACAATTTTCCAATTAGTTATTCTTTATTATTATAAAATTATTTATTTGTGAAATTAAAAGGATGGATTATATAGAAATGAAATTAAGTCTAATAAAGTGATGAAATAAAAATTGATAATTTAAAGACCTACAAAATAAATCCGGAATTTAAATTTTTTATCTAAAAATTATTATTTGTAAATAGTAATATTTTTATCATTAACAGTGGTAGAAGCAATAAAAAAAATTGATGAAATAATAAAATTGATTTGAATTTTATTTCAATAATTTATATTATTGTTACAAGCTACGTGTAAAGTGAATTACCAAAAATAAATAAATAATAAAAATTGAAGGAAAAAATGCATGACAATTAAATTTGTAGAGTGTTCTAAAATTAACGCAAGATTTGAATTTACCACAGTTCGTACCATAAAATGGTGACAATCCTATTAAAAAACCATTTGACAGCATATAATTTAGGGTTAGTAAAAATGCAGCGTTACAAGACAGAGCAACGTGTTAACACAAGATTTGAATTGAATATTAAGCACAGTTTTTTTCTTTAAATTGCTGTGTTTTTATTGTATCGTAAAGTACACTGGATAGGGTTATGTATGGAATAACACATAGGCAAACGGCCTCCATGGGTTTCCTGGCACATGCGCATTCTTTGGCTGAAATTTTCCATGGACATTTTGCATAAATGTGGTTGAATTTCGTTGATGCAGCGTTGAATTTCCTTCTTTAATGCATGCATGCTTATGGGCTTGTTGGCATAGACCTTTGAACTTCAAATAAACCCATAAAAAGAAATCCAATGGTGTTAAATCACTCGATCTAGGGAGCCAATTCTCAAATTTTCTAACTGTGGCCTACCAGACTTTCATTATTTTTAAAACATTGTTCAACAATGAAAGTACATTTTTTTCATCGGGTAACGCTTTCATTTTGCTAACTCTAAACTATCAGTTGTCAAATGGTCTTTTTTTAATAGGGTTGCCAACACTTTATTGCAGGAATGGTGGCAAATTCAAATCTTGCATTAATTATTATAAAAAAATTTATTATAAAAAAACAATTATTTACTCCTGAAGATGGCATATAAATTACTTTCCAGTGGTAATTGTTTCAGAAATTACTGGCGGAAAGATAAGCAAAATTCTAAGAAATTATTCATTTTAGAAATTGAAAAAAGGAACGGCATCATCTTAAACGGCATGTGCAAAATTTTATATTTCTACTGTTCATCGTTTTGGCGGAGTTTATTGACAAGGAAACAAACAGACACGTGTAATTACTATTTTACATAAATTTGAAACAATTTGATGAAATCGAACAATAAAAATGGCTATCTGATTTCTTTAACTTATTAATATAAAAAAAATATAACAAAAAATGCTATATTCATATTTCTACGACCTCATTTGAGGTTAATACTCATTTTAAAAAAAGGCTTGATTTATTACACGAACACTGCCCATTTCACCTTTCAAAAAGTTTTTTTTTCCCTACCGTTCTCTTCTATCTCCATCCTCTTACTAGAGCACGTAAGAATGACACTTTGGAATAAAAAGCAAAACAATCAAGGGGAGGGGGCTGTTCGGTGAAGAGGGCTGTCACCACTCGGCACAGAGAGTGACAGGGGTAGGTCGAACAGTAGCAGACGTGACCCCACAACGTCGGTTTCCCGCTGTGCGACTCTGAGCAGCAGAAAAGAAACAAAAGAAAAAGCACACGTTTTTGTGTGTGCGTATGGGTAACGAAAGTGAGGCTAATACTATCGGACGGGAGGTCCGTCATTCTTTTCCCCAAACAGGAAAATCTAAAAAGTTTTAGGAAGTGTTTTTCTCTCTGTAAGTGCGAGAGAGAATGTCAATTTTATACGCCTTTAGATTGAAGTTTGACTGAACATTTCTCAAGCTCAACACTTATTGAATCGGAAATTTTCAATTACTTCAATTCCATTTGAAATCTGAAATATTATTTTTCTTGGATATATTTGCGATCTAATGCTCTATACAACATATATTAATTATATTTAGTGCGTATTATATTATATTTAGTCTTCTAACTTTTGGCCCGTGTATTCTGGGACACTTGTATAAGTCAATTATAATGCACAATTAATTACAAACATTAAATGAATTTAAGATCTTTCCGCTCTGCAAGTATTGGTTAGTCATAAAATGATATAGTTTTAGTTTAGTTTAGTTTAGTTATATTAACGTCCCGTTTGAAGCAACACTAGGGCTATTTTGGGACGGACCTCGTAATTTTGAACCATGGTCAGATGACGAGGACGACACCTGAGCTGGCACCCCCCTCTCCACACCACACCACACCAGCGGGAGGACGTTTGGTCAGGACGGATTTAACGTGCAACAGACCCCCTTACACGACGGTTCTTCGGTGGAATCGGGTCTCGAACTCAAAACCCTCCGGTTCCGAAGCCGAGACCTTACCACCAGGCCACCGCGGCCCCATAAAATGATATAAATCTTCATTACAAATGGGTATAAAATGCCTTACAAATAAAAGCTTAAAAGTTAAAAGTCTTATAATTAAAGTATAGTAATCGTCCAAAAATTCGGTCTCGAGATTTTGAGAATTTTTGCGTTTAAAACCTATCTGAGTTTGAAAAACACATTTTTGAAAAATGTCCGTCTTTTTGTGACAAAAATAACTTAAAAACGCTTAGCAGGATGAAATTTGGTATACAGTCTTTATACCACATTTGAATGATTTCTATCAAATTTTTGAGCTAATTCTGCTCAGAGGGAGTCTGTCTGTCTGATTGTTTAAATATAAGTTAACACGTTAACTACAAAATAGAACTAGATAGAATAAAGCTGAACGCATGCTTGAATTCGATACACATATTTAACATTTGTGGCGCCATCTACCCGCACCTAAAGTCGTCAGACTCACTTGACGCAGCAACCCAAAGTCGCCAGATACACTTGGCGCATTAGCACCCTCATACACTTGGCGCTATTCAACTGGGTACCGGCCCATTAAGCCAACAGCTAATATTACATCACCACTCAACATCCATATCGTTCGTCTCACCTCCGACTCACTGGAGGGAGAGTACTGTGGTGAATAGCATATAAGCCAGTTAACAACTCTTCTACCTGAACGATCGTTTTGGCAGAATTGTTAAGTTACTGGACTGCTAACCGAAAGGTCCCAGGTTGTATCCTCACGCATCGCCTACCTTCTCAAGAGAAATCCAAAGATGGGTAGACCGTCTGTTGGTCTGTATTTTCAGAAATATGTAAACCAATAAATCAAAAATGTAAAAACTGAAACATATCAAATATGGTAAGTGATGTTGCGACTACAGTTATAGTTTCGTTTCAAATTTTGGTTTAAATCAGTTCGAAAAAAAGCGTTTGGAACCGAAATTCGATTTTTGGATACTATTAACCGCATGCCAAGGATTAATCGTCCAATAACTCACTAAATATGACACGAGGGATTCAGTAAAAATGCTAAATTCATACCAATATGCCAATGCTATGTAAAAAGTTCTCTGCGTTATCAAAGTTTTTCAGTTTTTTTTTTTTTTTTTTTTTTTTTTGCAGGAGGTAGAGAAATATCACTTTTATTCGAGAGTAAGCGAGAAAATTTTAGAGGAACACTTCTTCTGGTTTTTAGATCGGCTTGTCGGTGCCCCTTCTCATTCAACGATACCAGCCTTAAAATAGGAGTAAGAATTTCCTCTTAATTCTTGTAATAATCGCAATGTGTTGTTTCCCATTACCCTATTTCTTACTATCCTGTTTTAAAAGCTATTCCTCAAGCATTCTAATAGTTTGACTCAATGTTCCAGAGACTGGTCGAAGAGAAAAACAAACAGGATCCCCGATGAAAGTTCGAAGCGCCTCGGAGTCTCCGGCTTTCTTTAGGGTGCAACTGACGTCACTCAAGGCAGGGGCGCGACACGAGGTCAAAGTCGGCTATATTGCGACTCTTTAGAGCCCTTGCCGAAATGAGCCGTTGAAACGTCCGATGCTAAAAAAGAAGGGAAAAGGCAACATTCGTTTTATTTTCGTCACAGTTGACACAGAACATGTGCTATTCGAATACAAGCTATGTTAAAAGAATCATTTAACACAGAGGTTAGTACTTCCCGAACAAGATTAGAAAATCTAAAAGAATGATATTTTAGGGGCATCATTCGTACAAGGGTGTTTGAAACTAAATTTATTTCAGATTAATTTTGAACCCAAAAAATTATTTATTCTGGATTCAAATTAAAGCAAAGATAAGATTAGGGCTTGTTACAGCCATAATAGTACGGATAGCATGCATCACTTCTGAAGATAATTTTTTATATCATTTCATTTGAGCACCATAAAGATTTGCTACTGATACTATAGCCTGTTTTTTTGTAATATCACCCTATTATCTTGTAATGTTATACATGCAACTTGTTTGCTTACTGTTGTTTGTTAGTTCGTATTCTATTAACTATATTGATACCGAAAGGCTGCAAGCGAGTTTATCGGCGAAATCATGACCTAAAACCAATCCCAAGTTCCGTACATTTCCGTTTTTTTTGGGGGGGGGTTAAAACAAATTAAAGGGAATTGGATGCAAATGCAATAAACCTCGATCCGGATGGTCTCCTGACCCCCTTGAAATTGTTTCCTAAGTGCATATTACGATTACTGCTAATCCATTACATATTGTAAGGAATTGCCCGGCCGTTTCGATATATCGAAACCACAGCCCTCTTCAACCGAAGTTTTCTTATCAATTCCACCGAGTTCTGACATTACAATCTAGAGACTTGTAGCGGCTTGTCGACAAGGCAAATTTTTTACTCATCAGTTATGATGAAGATAGCAGGTAGCCACCGAAGATACTATGGACGAATGAGGCACATTTTATCTTAAATGGAAAAATAACTGCAAGAACTGCGCCCACTGGGCTGATGAAAATTCCCTCAGTACCTTTACACGAAGTTAAAGTGACTGTGTGGGGAGGCATCGCAATTATATAGGTTCCCAGTCCATGTTTTTTCTTTTTCTTCATGTATGAAAACTTGATCCATCACAAATACTCAGTAGACATCAATATTGCAGAATTACATAATTCTTTAATAGCAGCACTGAGATGTCATTAAGGAAATTATATGGGTAGAACCAAGATAGTTCTCCCCCACACGTCGACATATTTATTCAACAAATGCTGAAACAGCACTTTGCTGTTGAGTCTTGTCGCTTAACTTTTCTATTTCGTGGCCATCTCAGTACACCAACCTCACTCCTATGGATTTCTGGTTCTGAAGTTATCTAAAATCCAAGGTGTGTATATCAAATCATTAAGATTTTTCAGAATTGAAAGATATCATAAAACGTGAAGTTATATAGATTCTTACAAATTGTTACAGACTACGGAAGTTATGTTCTTCGTTGTTGTCTGTTATTTCCTAAATGCAATTCTTCTTTTCTTTGTAAATATTTTCAAAGAAAAATCATCACGCTTTCAAGCATATATCTTTAAACAATAATATTTGATTTTTTTTCCCTGATTGGTTCAGGATAGGTTGCTAGCCGTTCTTTCATAGGAATTTTTTTTTAAATTATTTTTTCGTGATTAAATTGTTTAGATGTATGAACATTCCACATTTCTCCCTAAGTGACTGGGCCGATTTCAAACAAATTTTGCATACCTACTTTTTTGAACAAAAGAAAAAATACCGTCAATTTTTCAAAATGACAATATTAATTGGAAATTCATTTAATATTCGAAATTAACTGAAATTTTGTTATTTTCTTGAAGTAAGGATCAAATTATTTTACTAGAAGTATTTTTAATATCACTTCAAAATTCAAATTTTTACCTTTTTAATTATATTCAAATCCTTTATTTATCATTTTTTCATCAATTTTTATTAATTCTTTAAAAATTTAACGCAAACGATTTTGAAATATAATAACAGTAAGACTATGATCTACTAGTCCATTATTTATTAAAAGATGATTTATGGTAGTGTCTTAAAGAACTGGAAGGAAGAAAAATCTGATATATTTTTCATTTAGATTGTGTCCAAGGGCATCAATCAAGTAATGTGGTATAATAAAAAAGATTTGCGTATCGTATTATCCCTTTGCACTTGGCTGGCTACTTTTAGGCATCATTCAAGATGATGTTTTATCTATAATTTTTTTAAAAATTTTGATTGTTAAAAATATCTACATAGTGGTAACAAAATGTATATTAATTTTTGGAGGACATTTATCATAAAACAATTATATATATTTATTTTTCGGGACAATATACAAGTCCTTATATTAAGTCAGTGGTTAGCAAACCACGCCTCCCGAGCCACGGACCACATTAAGGACATTCTTAATAACTGTCAAGGTAAGACTTCTGTAATTAAGTGAATAACAATATACTTATCTATATAATTTAAATTCAAAAAAATGGCTCTCAAAAGAAATTTTAGTTGTTGAACTGTTGATGATTAGCTCTGTGGACTAATGAGTTTGTCGGTCACTGTATTAGGTGAATAATTATGCATCGAACTGCTTTTCCGAGTGCGAAAGATTAATTTATACAAATTTAGTTTTGTGCATTAAAAATATTGTTCATGAAATATTTAAATTTCGAACAACGCTGGGCATATCAACTAGAGTTAAATCAAAGCAGAGCTAAATATTGAATCATTTCCTTGTTTATTCTGTATTATTACATCCTTTAAAATCAATGAAATATATTATAAACTATTTCCTCAAAAAAAAAGAAAAAAAAAGCGAGAAACCTTTAGGAACACTAAACATTGGTTGGCTGAAGAGGTCTCATATATTTTGGTCTTTGCTCACACTTGCGAAGTTTTCATGGCTCCAAAATTCCTTTTGTGTCACCTCACTCTGGATTGCAACCTACAGAGGTGGAAGATTTTGTTCCGAACATAAAACATCGAACTCTATTTCGAAAAACACTTAAAAGAGCCACACGTCTTAGAAGGTCAAAGCGATTGGAAGGAACCTTTTAAGAGAAGATAATCGTTAGGTCCAAGTCCACTGAGTGCAACATAAAAGACTTGTCATTCTTAAAGACTCAGGAGGAATTCGATCAGTCCGTTGGAGTCCACAGTTTTATTCCTCCCCCAAATGTGAGAGATCTCACGGAAGAGGGGCTATAAAAGACGACGGAGGAGTCTTAAAAGTTTAAGATAAAAAGAAGGAAACAAGACAAAATTGCTCGAAATTGAGTAGCGTCTTAATAAAAATTTGACATTTAAGTGATAGATAAGGATTTATGCGATCCCCTGTGCCGAGTTTGCTGTTCCATGTGTAAAATTTTAGAGACACTCGAGGTGTTACGGGAAGGGTCCTAAATCAAAGGATAGATCTCTGTAGGTCAGTGGCAGGAAGGAGCTATCATGGTTTTTAAATTTACAGCAGCGTCAATTTTACGAACTCGTAAAATAAGATACGTTTTACGACTGCTTCTGGTTGTCTTCGAAGGTGGAATGTTGATAAAGTCGAGCTGTTTATTTGAACCTGACTAGAAACCTATTGGGGGGGGGGTAGCGCATCAGCTTAATCTTCGAACAGTTGCAGGAAAAATCTTAAATTACCATTAGCAATCGAACAGATATCTTAAAGTTCCATTAACTAATGAATAGAAATCTTAAATTTCCATTAACTAATGAATAGAAATCTTAAATTTCCATTAGCAATCGAGCATTTCTATTAGTGCATTAAAGTTTCGTTTATCTGATAACAATGGAACCTTGATGCCGGAGGAAAATTCTTCCGGACAACTGAATACACGATTCTAGATATGACTAATTGAAGTTTTCACTATTACATCTTTTGAAACTGTAGCAGATTTTTCGACCTTTCAACCACAATTAAATTATATATATATATATATATATATATATATATATATATATATATAATTTGGAAATTATTTAAAATTAGACGCCTTAGATGATATGCTAGGTAACTATAGCTTTCGGTTGTGTTTAATTTAAATTTCTTACGTATAACTTGACATTCATGATTCTCTTAAAAAGCAGAATCTCACCTGATGAAGTCGAATTCCATGTCATTATAATACCATTGAAAATTAAGAATTTGGGCAATCTGAATCAGAATTTCCATTTGCACATTGTTTTTTGCGGTATTATAATTTTACTAACTGACCTCTTATAATAATATGCTCAAATAATAAGGAAATTTTTTTCTTCCTTAGTTTTAAACATTGGAAGAAAATCGCGAGATTAAATATTTGATAAAATAATTGAAACTGTTTGTATTTTTCTTTTTTGAAATAATGAAATCTATTTTAAAAATTAGACGAAAAAAAAATTTTTAGCTGTCAATTTTGAGGAAAAAATATTACGCAATAATTAAATTGGGATCATGAAAAAGACTATTTTTAAGTTTCAGACTGTGTAAAAAAATCAAATTTGAGCGATAATATTTTTGAAAATTGTCACGGAGTGTCTCGTTTAGTTTTTAACTAACCAAAATCAGAAAAGAATCACTCCAAGGTGCACATCCCTCCCATCAAGATTACAATTGGTGATGGTATTTACATTTGAATCATTCAAATTAAATTTGGTAGCTCTAACTCAAACTGTCTTTCCTGTTTCCTACACACGCACGCACTCAAAACGTTGTTAAGTCAAATTACAGATCTCAGCTTGGAATGATGATTTTAGATGAAAATATTTAATAAAATACCCAACATTGTTTACAAACTATTTGAAAATAATAAAAACTATTTTTATGCATTTTTTTTCATTCTAAAAATATTTTACAAACATAATTTGCTATAATGTGACTCAAACATGCATTGTTATAGTAAAAATATTTTTATGGCACTTGAAAAAGATGCTGTAAATTAGCTGAAGATTTAGCCCTTTCGTCTTATCAGTTTACAGACTTTAAATATAAGGAGATTACTTATTTATTTATTTTTCCTAAATGCCAATTTATAGCCTCCAACATTGCACCTTTACAGTAACTTAGTCTAAGTAGACTTTAAATGCGGTGGGAATTTTCTGTTATCTTCGCTTCCACTAAGTTTAAAAAAAAAAAAAATCTTTTGAAATATTAGTAGAATAAATTAAATAGTGTCGCTATTTTTTGTATGAAAATTTGAATCCATTTCTTAAACGCATTCTTTGATAAGCGAATTATATATGTCACAGTGGCAGTTCTGTTAAACTGAAGATAATTTCACTAACCTTAAGCAGAATTCACACGAGGTCAACTATGGCGGGCAATAGAAGAAGACCACAACTACCTTAAAAAAAATCAAGTGACTCTAACGGGAAAAAGGAAATCGTTGTCCCGATGCGACAACTATTTGTCTTGTCCCAATGTGGTCACATGATCTTCCTGTGGTAGGCATTGCCTTCTATTGCTTGCAATAATTGGCCTCGTGTGTGAACGTCGCATCACTTGCAGAATATCAATACTTGCTACATGTAAAATGTTTTTACTTTACTTTTTATTTAAACGTTATTTGCAGAATAGGTTTCTTGCCATTCTAGCCAAAAAAAAAAAAAAAAATGTGAATGTTATAGTTTTAGGGCCAAAAAAAAAAATTATATTGTGTTGTGATTTTTTACTAATATCTAATTAACAAATTACAAAGCTTGTACACAATAAGAATAGAAATAATATTTGATTTGCTATTTAGCAAGAAAAAAAAAGAGTTATCGTCCACAATCATGTTCCATTTCCTCATGTTAATATAAATTTTCATAAAGAAATTCAAGAAAAATAATTTAATTTTTCACCTCAAAGATTTAAGCAGTGCATAAATATCGTATTCTTAGCATTTGCTGATAGAAATGTACAAGGAAAAGACATTTGGCTGTATAAAAATATAAATAAGTTGCTAGGGGGAACTAATTTTAATAATTAATTCCAAAATACACATTTATTTTTATTTTTTTTCTTATAAATAGTATAGAGAAAGCATAATAATAGTAAAAAAGAATCGAACTCAAGAGTTTGGCTCGAAAATTACGTTTTTAGGATAATGCCTGTCTGTTTTCCGTGAGAAGGATAGATCAAAACACTTTGAGCTAGAAGGTTGAAATTTGATATACGGTGTTCCAAGAAATTTGCAGATTTCTATAAAATTTTGAGAATAATCTGTTGAGAGAAATCCGTCTATTCTAATAAAAATTAACGCGTTAATTACAAAACGAGGAGAGCTAGATAGAAGAAATTCGATACACAGATTTAACATATACAGTGTAGGCATCTGTCAAATTTTGAACCAAATAGAACTACAGGTTGACTGTCTTACGGTCTGTACTTTCAGAAACATGTCAAAACATGTCATGAAACATGTCAATAACCTGAAAATAGAATGACTTAAATATATCAAGTTTGGTGTGAGATTTTGTGTCAA
This sequence comes from Argiope aurantia, assembly GCA_026543865.1. Lineage (NCBI taxonomy): Eukaryota > Metazoa > Arthropoda > Arachnida > Araneae > Araneidae > Argiope > Argiope aurantia. Next base: position 73,805 of record JAPMOR010032948.1, on the reverse strand, counting down.
AATTTTAGTTTCAATCGATTGAGAGAAACGTGTCTAAAACTCAAATTCGATTTTCGGATGCCATTAAGTGCTTTTCAGGGATTAATCGCCAAATAACTCGCCAAGGATGGCACGATAGATACAGTACAAATGCTAAATTCATGCAAAAAGTATTCTTATCTATTGTACGCCAATGCCATGTTAGGTATTCTATGGCATGTCAATTTGGTAAGAGTATGAGAGAAAGTTTTGAAGAGACCACTCTCATTGGCTTTTTTTTTTTTTTTTGTTTCTGTTTCGTGTCAAAGAGGCCTTTAATTTATTTGCGTAATTATTTACGGTAAAAATTCAATCAAACAATGCTTATGAAAAACTGTTATGGCCGTTGAATCAGTATATTCGTATCTGGGATTTGAAACTATATGAGGCCTATTTTCGAATAAAACAGTAGTCATCAGTTCTTCATTCGTCGAATTTTGACGTCATTCTAATGTAAAGATATTTGATTTTATTTGCACGAGGAATATGTCAAGTCTTAAATGGAATAAGATCTCAGATCTGTGATCCTGAAATATCCCAACCGAGTTCTTACCACTCGCCTATCTGTCACTATGTTTTAACTTTCAAATCAAAATTCATAAATTGGGTTTTCACGCATTTTTTTATTTAATTTATATTGTTGCATGTCTGTAAAAATCTTATTCTGTGATCGAATTTCCAATCACTTTCTGATAAAGATGCTGAAATTATAAGATTTTGTAGTCTCTTGGGCCTTCGATGATGATACAGGTATTTTATTACTTTTAGAGCTCAATTATCTGTTGATTTATTTATTTAATGCAATTTTGTTTCCATCCAGTAATTCCACTTGCATGTAGATCTGAGAATAGATCGATTCCTTGGTATTTATAGTAATAAATCAGAAATCAAAGATTGAAAACCAAAAATAACAGAAATAAAAGCAATTTCTATTTATTCCACGCTTTTAATAATGCTTTAAAAAAACTTATCACACATTTAATTTTCTTTTTCACATTCAACCCTTAGAAGTTCGAATTATAGCTATAATATTAGATTTCAAATTATTTTCTTATTGAAGTCTTCTTGCTTTCCATTTGAAGATCCTTTCCTTTGTGAAAAAGTGAACAAAATTAAATAAAAAATAATTAATAATAAAAATTACCCCAACACAATGTAGATCGGTCACTTGAGGGCATTCCTGTTTTTCTCCACCTCTGGAAGTATCAGCAAACGACATCTTCCTATCAGAGGAGTCAATTCCTCTTGAGAAGATTAAACCCAGCCCCCTGCGGCAGTAAGCACTGTCCAAGATAAACGACAATGTTTTGACAGCAGGAAGCTGAAATACAGCCAAGAGGGAAGGAGGGGGAGGGCATGATATATATTATTCTTTTTATTATTATTATTATTTATTTGATATGTTATCTCTCTCATCTCCTCTTCTTCTTTTTCCTCTCCGACGACCCCTGATCTCTTGTCTTCAAGGTGCTTGTATAAAATGTTCTTTTTTTCCCGTTCTTTTTCCCTTTGTTTTGGCCGCGGGTGACAGTGTTCGAAAAAGGGATGAAAAACCCCGCCGATGTCGTCCCGAGGTGCCCAATGAAGCGGGAAAAGGATCGCGGTGTTGTCACCGGCGATCAGAACAAGATCGCTGGTTGCCTTCTACAAGTGCTTGACAACCTGACCGACGTCGGTGAGGTCTTGTAGTTGTCCAACTTTTTCCTTGTCGTCGAACAATGTCGGACGGTGACAAGCGGGAGATTTTGTTACATACTATCTTGATCTTCAGCATTGTTCTCGGGAATGGTAGCAAAATCAAAAAGGGGAGAGGGGGATTCTCCAATATATGCCTCTAAACGTCATCTTAAGAAAGCACTATTATATTCTATGATTCAACTAGCATGCATGCTGCCATTTGCATTAACTGCGTTCCAGAATCTGATGATAAATATTTGCCTTTGACCCTCTTTTAATTTCATTATTCAATTTATATAATCGTATCTGAACTACATAAACTTCAAATTCATTTGATTTACTTCCTTTTAGACCTTCAGTCGTAAAGAAGAACCCGAAAAGGAATTCTTATTACAAATATTTTTCTCTTATACACAAAGGTAATAAGTTATCGTTCTCTGATTGAAATTTATTTTGATTTACGTCAATTTTGTTTATTTTTTTCATCTATCATTCTGAAATTAACGCCTATTTAGTTCCTGATGATTTAACCTTCGCAATTAAGTATCTTTTGATTTCACTTATTCATTTGATTTACATCTCGTTTTAAAGCACGATACATATATTATGTTATGCTTCAGTTTCCGTTTGATTTGCAAAGCAACTTCATTTTTTTTTATTGCTTTCTGAAAGCATACATTTAATTATTTCTGAGATTCATTTCTCTTTAGTCACTGTTGATATAAATACACTGTTGCAATCTACTATGGCTTAATTTCGTTTGTTTGTTTGATTTACGTTCCGTTTTAAGGCTACACAAAACTACATTTATTTTGTCTACTGACATTGGCTGTGACATTATCCGCTGTTTGATTTATTTCTTGCATTCTACTGGTATGCTTATAGTCATTTCTGAAATTAACTTCTCATCAAATATAACTTTTGCGATCAATTCATTTATTTGCTTAATTTACGGCCTATTTGAAACTGCAAGCAAAATATTTTGAGTCTCCTGGTTAGATGAAGAGGTTTAAGCAAATTATATAGTCTCCAAATTTCGAAGCAAAGCGTTGTGATGTACAACGGAATATTTATAGCGCACCAAGCGATAAAAAGATTTGAGATGTGTAAGTCTTCACCGGATGCAAAACTTATTGGATAAATAAGTGCTTCCATTGAAACAATCAATTAAAGGAAAATTTGAACATTTTAAAAAGAATACATGTTAAAATATCTTGGACTCTACTTTCATACAATACTGCCCCAATTAAATGCCGAATTCAGTGGCAGTTTTATTTATTTATTTTAGTTTTCGAATCAATCAGATTTTAAAACAAATGATAAAAATAAATAGAAAAAAAAATTAAAAAAAGCCATTTTTTAAAAAGATTTCTCAAAAAAAAAAGAAAAAAAAATTGGATTAGTTTTTGTAAGAGAAATATATCCTTTGATATATTTCTGAGGAAATCGGCTAATCCAACTTATATTTCACTTTAAATTGATACAGAAAAGCGAAAAGCATTATCTGTCCAATATCAACTGATAAACTACATTTTTTACCTATCGTCAAGAGTTACAAAATTACAAACATCCACTAAAATTTAAATTTACCTATCAAATTTTGAGTGACATCTAACTGGTGACCGTCTGTCAGCTTGTTCTTTGAGAAGTGTGAAAACCAGATAACTCAAAAATGCAATGATTTAAATTTATCAAATTTAGTACGTGATTTGGCGACTATAATTGCAATTTTATGTCAGATCGGTTGCGAAAAAACCCGTCTAAAACACAAATTCGGTTTTCGGATACTATTAATTGCAGGGCAGAGATTAAACGCCACAAAATTCTCCAAGCATGACACGATAGATTCAGGCAAAATGCTAAAGGTTAATATTTCGTAATTATTGTACTTCAGTGCAGTTCAGTGCAATTTTTGCCTTTGTCTCGAAGTCCACAATTTTTTGTGGGGAGATAACACCTTTATTAGAAAACCTGCGAGAAAATTTTAGGGAAACCACAGCCGCTGATTCTTCTAGAAAGGTATCTTTTTTTTTATCCACGCGATGATATACAATGAACCGTCAAAAGAATGATTCATTTATACTGAGCGTACTTGATGCAGGCCACAAATGATTCAATAATTTGAATTATTTTGAAGGAATTAGTGAATCATTTTGAATTAATTCCTAGCATGTGCTAATAGTGCCCAAAAATCGAATTTCTGTTTTTGATAAGTTTTTCTGAACCGAAAGAAACAAAAATTTGATGCAAAACTGCACTTGTAGTCGAAAAATCTCATACCAAATTCGATATATTTAAGTCGTTTTGCGTTTTTATCTATAGTTTTTACTATAGTTTTATCTATAGTGTAAGTACAGACCGACAGACTGTAAACTCGTAGTCGGTTTGGCTCGAACTTTTCCTGTTGTCTTAATTGTAAATGTTAAATCTATGTACTGAATTTTATCTATCTAGCTCTCTTCGTTTTGTAATTATGGCATTAATTTATAATCGAACGACCGGACAGACGAATTTCCACTGAACAGATTTTACCCACAATTTGGTGTAAAGATAGTATACTAAATTTCAACCGTCTAGCTCAAAGCGTGTTTGAATGATCTTTGTTTTAGACAGACAAACATTTATCAAAAAGGTATTTTTCTAACTCAAGGAGGTCTAAAACGTGGGAATTCGATACAATCTCGAGATCGAATTTTTTGACGATTACTATACCTTTTCTTTATTATGTACTGGCCGCCTTTGGCGACCAGCTGGTTCGCCAGTCTTAATGTTCGTTAAAATTGTAATAATTAAATATTTTATGCAATTCTTACTTTAATAGCTTCTTCCTCAAAATAATTTAAAACTTCAAATTTTGATAGTCATATAATTTACTCATAAAATTATAAAGGCCTTCATCCATAACGTAATATGTATCTCTCTAATTTTCTGTTAGCTCCCGTAGAATTTATGCTTTAAATTAAAGTGAAAAGGATTGATCTGCAATTATTATGATAATATTTTTTACTGAAACAAAGCATTTTTTATAATATGATTACTGAAAACAGAGTCACTGAACGTTTAAACTTTATGGACACTAAAGAATATCTTTTTTAATTTATGTAATATCTCAAGAATTTGTCAATAAAATTTTCTCAGATTCATCATGAGCAGACAGATTAATTAACAATGTTTAGTTTTAAAGGCATCAAAAACTAAGAAAATAAACAGAATCGTTTGAAATAATCGGCCAAAAAAGATTAAGCCTAGCCTCATTAGCGTGGGAATAAAAACTGAAGCCTTACTCATTTGGCGGTGGGAAAAATGAAGATTTTTTTTGCCGGGAAAGTTAGTTTTTGATTAATAATTAAAATTCTAATTAAAAATTCAAAAAAAGGGACCCTAGGTACACATTCCCGACCTCCAAGGTATACATATACCAAATTTGGTAACTATAAGTCAAACGGTCTGGCCTGTAGAGCACCAACACACACACACGCGCGCACGCACACACACACACACACACACATTGAGCTTTATATAAGTATAAATACAAGCAAGTAAAAGTAACGTATGTTAAAAGCTTTATTTGTTTCAGAGTTTGGTGTCCTTTTCTAGTTTTCTTTCTAAAAGATCAAATTAAATTTTTTTATTGACATTAATGTATATTTAAAACATATTAAGAAATCGTTTTTTCACTACATTTTGAATTTAAGTAGTCACTCTCTCAATGTTAAAATGCTCATGATTAAATTTTCCATATAGTTTTTAATAGCGCTTTCTTCCATCAAATTTCATTAAACTTTCTCATTTTTCCAATGAATTAAGGAATTTAAAATAATTATTTTCTGAATATTTATTTATGTTATTTATAAGCATTTACCTATTTTCAAAGTGGAATTTCCTTTTTGTAGTAATATAATTTATATAGTTTAGATACATTTTTTATGCGCCCCCCCCCTCCAATCTTTTTCATATGTTCGTTCGTATTTCGGTTTCAAAATGGCTAATTCACATGAATTTTATCTTTAACAAAAAGGGTACCCACCATTGCCAAATCTTTTTAGTATCAACAGGTTGTGTAGAAACGGAAATGTGTAATTTAAAAATATTTGGAAAGTTAATATTATTTCGTTGATGGAATAGTCGTTGTCGAAGGCAACCATCTTGTAAATAGTTGCAACCATCTTGTAAATAGTTTTTTTTTTCCCTTTGAAACTATTATTTAAAATTTCACTTTTGTTATTTGATAAGAATGAAAAACATTAATCAAATGGAAACTGAAATTGAGTTCAAAGTGGATTTTTGAACTCAATAATCACAGGAGCCGTGGTTGAGCAATGGTAGGGTCTCGGTTTCGAGACACGATTCCACCGAAGAACCGTCGTGTAAGCGGGACTGGTGCACGTTAAGTCTATAGAGGTTAAACGTCCTCCAGCTGGTGTGATATGGAAGTTTGGAGAGGTGGTGCCAGCTCAAGTGTCGTCCTTCACATCTGACCACGGTTCTGAATTACGCAGTCCGTCCTTAAATAGCTCTTGTGTTGCTTTAAAAAGCGACGTTAATATAACTGAACTGAACTGAGCCCACGAATTGCGATTGGCTTCATCAAAGTTTGTGAATATATCTCGTTAACATTGAGGGATTTAATTCAATCGAGGAAGATTGAAATGTAACATTTCAATAAAATTAAATCGTTGTAGATTAATAAAAGAAATGAAGGGGCCTGTCACTAGCTGACGAAACATTATGCGATTTTTTAATATAAAATTTGTTACGGATATTGATGATAATTTATCTTGATTATAAAAGTTAAGAACTCTAAAAGGAGGAAAAATTACAAAAAGTGTAGCATAGTATGGCTAATTCAAAATCTACGGTACTTCAGAGAGAGGGGGAGGGGGTCCTTCTAACTATATAAAAATTAGAATGAAGAAGAAATTTGAACTGATTAGCAATACAGCAAAAGAAAGTAACAATGTGAACATTAAAAATGGAAGCAAAAATTTAATATTAAACCAAAGAAACTGGTCTCCCCAAAATGTTTCGCATACTCTAATAAACTTGCCTTTCCAGAGACTATTGTAAGCCTTATTGGCGTACAATAATTACGATATATTAACTTTTGGCGTGAACTTACGACTTTGGCTTGAATTTTTGGCTTTTTTAACGAATTTATCGTGTGATCCTTGGTGAGTTATTTGGCGATTAATCCCTGGCATCTGGTTAACAATATCCGAAAATAGAATTTGTTTTTTAGACACGTTTTTCTTAACCGAATGAAACAAAAGTTTGATACAAAATTGCTGTTGTAGTCAGTCATAAAATCTTTTACCAAAGTTGATATATTTAATTCATTGAGTTTTTGAATTCTCATGTTTCCATGTTTCTGAAAAGGCATACCGACAGACAGTCAACCCTTAGTAGGATTTGTCACAAAATTTGATAGGGGCCTATACTATAGATATGAAATCTGCGTACCAAATTCTATCTATCTAGCACTATTCGTTTTGTAACTATCGTGTTAATTTATATTCAAATAACCGAACAGACGGGTTTTCTCCCAAAATTTGATAGAAATCTCTAAATGTGGTTTAAAGACCGTATACCAAATTTCAACTGTCTAGCTCAAAGCGCTTTTGCTTTATCTTTATCACTAACAAACAGGCAGACGAAGGGATATTTTCTAAAAATATGTTTGAAAACTCAGGGAGGTCTAAAACGAACGAGGTAAAAAACGAACTCAGGGAGGTCTAAAACGTGGAGTTTTGCCAGAATCTCGAGTTCGAATTTTTTGATGAATACTATACTTTCTCTATATTACGTATACGAGGAAGTAGAAATAGCAAAATATTTATTTTTTGATATATAATATACATAAAACTCAAACTACGTAACTAAAAAAAAAAAAAAAAAAAAAACGTATAAATAAAAAAATTAGTTTTTTAAATTTGATTTGAATTAATCAAATATAATTTGAATTTTATACAATAGTTTTAGAGATATTGTTTGAAGGATCTAGAAAAATAAGTCATATTTCCAACAAATTTGAAATAAAAATGTTCGCATTAGTAAAATTCCTTTATATTTAATTCATAAAATGCTATAGAATCGATCAAAGTTTCATTTAATATCTAATATGACTTAAGCCATTTGGGTGTCGAAAGACATTTCACGGTTAGTGAAAACAGGATAAATTCACTATAAAGAAATAAAAAGAATAATAGTAATAAAAAAAATACGAAGGCACATCACTTTTGAGTCCCCTGGACCACCTCAGCTACTAGCATTCATACCGGTCTGTCTACCAACCTCGAATAACGCCCCTTTGAATAGATAATTACATTCATTATACCTAGTTGCGTAAAAACGAAAAAAATCAACAGGTATAAAATTACACAAACAACAACTTACAAGATGAATAGGTTTTCGGAGTATAGGGCTGGTATATACCAAAATCCACCATGAAAAAAAAAGTCGGCTGAGAACCCTACCGAAAAAGGAGTAATCAATATTGTTTTGCAGAAAAATAGGAGATTAATTTCAGAACATTTTACGAATCAAAGATAACAGGCTTCGGACTTATCTATCGCTTGCTGAAGCCATGGGGTGGTTCTGGCAGTTGGTTCGCGCAAGGAAAAGTGGATTGTTAATGACAGCAATAACAATCGTAATGACACTCGTCGGGCGACACTATGCAGACAATTTCGGGGAGGTGAAAAGGTGGTCTATGGAACATCCACAGTGAAATCGAAGAGACGCCGTTATAAAATTGCATGGAAGAAAAACAGAAGGGTGAAATTGGTGGAAAATTGTGGGACAGAAAAATATATGTTTTCTAACGATGAAAATTTGTTTGGGATGTTTGAAGTTTCGAACCATTCGATTGTTAACAAGTGGGGGATATTTTAGTGCTTCTGAATTTAATCTAGGGGAATAAAATGTCATCGATCAAACTAGACCCGCAATACACGTCAAACGATTAATAGGTGAGAATGCGGTGGACGTTTTTGATTATCAGGTGGTTATCCAATGAATAATTTCCTCTAATTTTGCTTGGAAAATACTGTAAAGAAACGCGGGAAACAAGAAAAGGCATGGATTTTTTTCGAGTCAAGATTTTGACCTGTTGTTTCTTCCAGAGAGATAA
>JAPMOR010032948.1:53875-64971 GCA_026543865.1 Argiope aurantia | reverse complement strand
ACATCCATATACCATTTGCATCTTATATGCATAACATGGTATTCATAGTTCCCAAAACAAAATCACCATTCGTTGCTAGATGGTCGTTATACCAAATTCCATTCGCACAGCTGAGATTTTTTTTTGAGTTATTCGTGTTTATAGGAAGACAGACAGACATAATAAAAAAATGTGTTTTTCGGACTTTTAGATGTCTGAAACGTGGCGATTTATTAAAATATAGAGTTCGAACTTTCCTATACATCTTTTATTCTTCAATGTCTCCTCTATATTTCTTATACGAGAAAGTATAAAGCATGTATATCTTTTTATTAAAATGAATTCTCTGTTACTGCACTATGAAAAAAATGTTCATACAATCCAATATTTTCCTCTCTTAATCTCTTTCCTCTCTTATTTCCTCTGTTTTTATTTGCATTCAACAATTCCACACCGAATGTAACAGGAACAGCATGACATTTTTCCTGGATATTCTGATAAGATGTATGATAAGCTTTCTTATCAAAACATACGACTCTTTCCTTCCCATCCGCATCTCTGATCCCCCCCCCCCCCCCCACATACACAGACAGAACGGCAGGGCATCTGTTTTTTCCACTCCTGTTGGAATATAAACAGAAGGGCTGAGGATGGCTGGCAGTTCACTATTTGGACTAGACCTATCAACACCACCACGGTACCGCAGACGAAAGGGCGGCCCCGAATGCCACTTCGGGATGCCCCGCACTCCGACAGAGATTCTGCAGACCCCGTGGAGGTTATTTATTTGATTTCACTCTCTGTATTTGTGACTAGCCGCTTTTGGCGAATTGATGCTTCGTTAGGAATATTGATTTTACAGAATTCCATTTGCATCTTATATGCATAACATGGTATTCATAGTTCCCAAAACAAAATTGAAACTCTAATTTATCGAGCACATAAACCTTTTTAAAGGAGTCAAGTGAAATGACGTCATATTTGCATACAAACTGTCTAACATTTACTATCACGGGCCGTTTAACATGTACTTGCATGTTGCCTGAGACACTATATTTATTTCTTCTTATTTTTTTGTGTGCTTATTTTTTAAATATGATATATGAAGTTGAAATCAACATTAAAACAAAACGGCGCGTTTTATTTGCATTTTATAAGCATATTTAACAACATGTTAGGTAAATTGAAACATGGTAATAAGAAAATTAAGGAATAACCAGTATAATCTTTCAGAATATTGGATTGCCTTATTCAATATCTTAGAAGGCTTTGTTTCTAGTTTTGGCAAGGAATTGGATCGGAAAGCAAACATTCATAATGATATTACAAAAGATTATGAGGAAAATTAAAGGAACATTCGTTAGCTCCTAAGAGTGGAAGAAAAAAGATTAGATATTTGTGGCAGCAATGAAAATGGTTAACATTTCATTGAAACAATCAGAAGTACTGTAGCAAAGGTTGTGTAATAATATCATTAAAAAAAATATCAAAATTTTGGAAAAAAATTGTAATGATATTATTAAAAAGGTAATTTTTAAATTTTATGATTATGAAGTATTTGTGCAATGATATTTCATTAATCAACAACAACATCAGCACAAAAAATTCCCATCAAAAGTTTAATTAATTTTTAATAAATTAAAGCTTCAAAAATTCGTTCTGATGCTCATATTCCCATCTGTGCCAAATTGAATAGCTCTAGATAACAATTCCACCTTGTAGAATGGCAACATCCAGCATGCACGCGCTTTTTAATTACAAGTTATGACTGCTGATAGTTTAAAGGAAAATTTGCTATCAATTTTTCAAAAAATTATTAGGAAAAAAAAAAGCATATTAAAAAAAAGAGAAACTTAAGGACATTTATCGCATTTTTTAAAAGAACTGAAGAAAAGTTACAGTAGCTTTCCAATAATTACTTTTATTACAACAAATAAATTTTAGTTTTTAAATTACATCTTGAATTCTTTTACCTAGGGCAGTGAGCGTAGTCACCACGAAGCCACAAAACCTCAAATTAAAACGAGCCATTCCTCAATGTAACACCAATCTCAAGACTCACATATTAAAAGTCGCGCTTTTAGTGGAATCATATTTATTGTCGGAAGCATTTCTTGATATCCTCCTTAATATAATGAAGGCTCCTTGTGAGTCTTATTAATAACATTTATTCGGGAACTCTAACAGAAACACCTGTGAAATTTTTCTTTTATCTTCCCATCAAGAATATGGTTACAGAATTTTTGTCGACACAGTAGTTTCTATTTACCGAAGTTTCCTACAGAACTTTGATTTCGAACAACATTTAGAAGTAATTTACTCTCTATATCACATAAGATAATTTCTATATAATTAAGTTTCCCAGACAGACATTTTATTATTTTTTTGCAAGTTTCGCAACTTTTCATTAATAGAAATTCCTACAAAATCAAACAAATCGGCTGCCATGAGAAATGGCAGCATGAGAAGAGAGCTATACAAGTGCGTAGGTAGAAGATAGTTTCTTTTCTTTATGTTAGCGAAGACATTTTGATAGCTGAATATTTCGAAAGTTATCAAATTACAAAATGTTACGAATGAAGATATAAATTGAATGATCCAGATAATGAAGAAGTTATTGGGAAAACTTTCACTAGAAGTAATGCCAACATTTGATACAGCAGACAAAGAACGCTATATATCAGTCAGTTTAACAATTCTATTTAACGAATTTTAAGTCAGTTTAATAATTTCTATTTCACGAATATTCTTTATAAAGAAGTTTTTAGATGGAACAATAAGGCATTGCTAAATAGAGATTCGACCGCATATTTTAATATTTAATTTTATTAATGAAATGAATTCTCTACATATTAAAATAGTTTGAGTATTTACATGAAATGCTTCGATTCGTTATAATCTTACTGCAATTCTTTTTTTTTGTTATAATCTTATAATATATAAAAGTCTCTTTATATATATATATATATATATATATATATATATATATACATAAAAGAGACTTTTGAATAGTTTGAAAAAGTGCAAAGCAAGCGATTTTCAAAGTATTTGAATCATGCCGGTTTGGGAGTGTAAAAACTTACATCAAGTACAATGACAAATTAAAAGAAAAAAAAATGTGAGAAAGATTTTTTTAAAAAAAAAGATGAATCAATCAAATGAATCAACTTTTTCAGGTTTTATTGGTTTATTTTTTAATCGTATATTCCTTCAAAATTTAGATGATTTTTAAATAGTAAATTAATTAATTTGTCTTTTGCTTAAAGCTATTTATTGAATAATTTTATTAAGGCTCACTTATTTATTTTATTCCTTTATATTCATTTGTTTTATCTTAGCTTCGAATTTCTCGAATATGAAATAATAGAAGACAATATATTGTATTCGTCAAAAAATTCTGTCATAAACTTTTAATGGATCTCAAAGTTTTATACCTCTCAGTGTGCGCCAAAAATAGCTTTGGAATTACATCTGATAGTGACTAAATGCAAACAGTTAAATGTGGCATTTATATAAAACTTTCTTATATATATATAAGAAATTATTTTAAATTATCTATGATCTTAAAATAATTTCTTAATCACTCCAACACCATCTTCACTGTAACTTTAATTTCGGAGCTTTGAATTTTTCTACTAATTCCAAAGATTTGTAAATTTCTTCTAAAAATATATAAAATCGAAACTTTTTCTTATATTCGCCATTTCTTTGTTGTTGTTGTTGTTGTTTTGCTTATCTACTCGGTTCGTTGTTCTGCTTTCGCCATGACTTGGTCACTGAAATCTTGACAAAAGCTAAAAGTAACTTGTAAATATATTCATAATTATCTAAAAAATAAAAAGCTTTAAAAAAAAACTTGGAGACCAAGTCCAAGTTTCTTCACAAGTACTTCTTTCTTTCGTCAGTCCACGTTTTGCACACACACATGCTCACGTACGCACGCACCCGCTCGGACATCCATCCACATCCACACGCAGTCACAAGCACGCTGAACGAGATACTGCATCCATATAATTTCTCTATCCGAGTATAATTGAGCAGAGAACTTCAAAAATGCTATGATTTTATCGCCAAATTTGTTGACGCGTATCGTAGTTTTTCATTGCCTCTCAGTCTACCTATTCCTAATTTACAGAAACGCCACATACCTGATAAAGGAATTATTGTACCTAGTACTGAGATCAAAATTGTAAATTGAAGGGACGAAAATGCGAACTCGTTTCTCTTCACAAGGAACACGCAGCATTGTGCTCGAATGCGTGAAAGTGGAGGGTAAGCCATATTTTATAATTTCCAGCACAGATATGCAGTTCGACTCTCCGTTTATTTTTACATATTTATTCTCAGTCTCATACATGCTTAGCGGATGCTTAGTTGCGGTTAACAGTAACGCATGCTCAGTTTCGAGAAAAGCTTTTATTTACACTTTCAGAAGATTTATCGTCATTCTTATATAGTTCAAAGCATGCTTAGTTATGGTTAATTGTAATACATGTTTAGTTGCTTGCACCAAAAGCGTTTAATAAGCTTTCAGAAGATTTATTTTCATTCTCATACATGTTCTTATCACGAGATGCTTAGTTGCGGACAACAGTACCGCATGCTTAGTTGCAACAAAAGCCTTTATTTACACTTTCAGAAGATTTATTCTTATTCTCATACATGTTTAACGCATGCGTAGTTAATGTTAACGCATACTTAGTTACAATAAAAGCTTTTAATTACACTTACAGAAGACCTTTAACTTGAACCGTGTGGAAATGGAAAATATAATGATAATCTTAACTGATAACGATTTTCAAAATATTTTTTAAACCAGAAGAAGACTATTAGATTAGTTTCCTATATAACGTATACATTTGATTTGATTAGGGGGGAAAAAAAGCGTCCCACCAATTTTTTTTTTTTTTTACAGAATCCATTTTAAATTCGCAAAAACAAAACATAATCCTTAAGCATTATTCAAACAATTTCAGCCCTAGCCCTAGTGTTCCTTTAAAACGGGACGTTAATATAAGTAAACCAAACCAAACAATTTCAGACATTCTTTTTCGTTAACGAACAAACAAGACAAACACAGAGGTGCATTTTCATCTTCTGTCACAACCCCCGATAAATTTAATTTCCCATTCTGATGCCACTCTTTTATTTGGAAAATCATTACCAAAAAGAGAAAAAAAAACAATAAAAAAATTTAAAAAAGAAGCCCTCTTACTTTTTAATCAGTAAAAGCAAAAAAATCCTACAGCAAAAGTCGAAAATATATGTATAAAAAAAGGTCCAATTACAAAAATGTCGTTTGCATCGAAGAAAAAAAAAATCTGAAATGTGGAATTTAAAAAAAAATGACTAAAAAAATTAAAAAAAATATGTATATCGTTTGCGTGGATGCGTCGTCGCGAGAGCGCCTCCCATCCTATTCGTCGCTGTCCCCGCCCCTTTCTGTCGCGAGGCGCTCCTCCCCCCCGTGCGATTAGCATTCCCCCCTCGCCACGTGACCCTCGCGATCGGCAGTCGCCAGCCGAGTCCGACGACTAAATCCAAGGCGGCAGACATCGGGCTCGTTTTCTGTCGCCGGCCGTGCCACTGTCAGGTGGTTAGTGAGACCCAGAGCGCAGGGTGGACTAGGAAACACAGTACCGATTATTACTCCAGGACCGTCCGAATGGAATATATAGTTGACCGCTAAAATGTGATTCATACATCTCGGTGAGTGGACAGTTCTATACAAATTTAAGAAACATCACCATTCATATTTTGAACTTAAAAGTACTTATCTTAATATTTTCTTACAAAAAGTTATACCGTTAAAAGAAATAATTTCAATGATATTGTTGCGTAGAAAATGTGTCATTCTACTTTTTTTATTTACAATTAATCTCCACCCTCAATTCTATTTTCTTTTCATTTCCCTCTCCATTCTCACTTTGTTTCACAGTTCACCATCATACTTCTAAAACCATGTTAAAAATTTACAGCATCATTTAATTTTTTTATTAATGATGTCACGTCATTTTTTTTCACGTCATCGTACTTTATAAGGGATTTCTAAACAATCGTATTCGTAGGTGTTCAGTGTAGATATCGAAGTAATAATTATGAAATATAAATATATATTTTCACTTCATTTCTAACATTTTCTCAAAGTTAACTTCATTCCCTGAAAACCATATAAGAATTTACTATTTCATTAATGGCATCCTGCTATTTTCTCACGTTATTCTTTTAACGGATTTTTGAACTATCATATATAATCATTGTAGATTATGAAGCAATTATTAGGTAGTTTTCTTTTCTTTTCGATCGACATCACTGTCTTCTTTTTCACATTTTTCTGAAAATCGTTCTTTGTGCTTCTAAAAGCGAATGCGAATTTACAGCATGATGTATTTTTTTTTCATTAATGTCATCAAATTATTTTTCATGTTATATTTTTAATGTGTTTCTGAACAATCGTATGTGATCATTGCTAATTTCGTAACAATAATTATGCAATTTCTTTTCATTTCCCTACCCCATTTCTTTTATTTTTTTCTCAAAGGTCGCCATCGTATTCTTAAAGTCATGTAAGAATTTCAACATGATTTATTACTTTTTTGTTTGCTGACACTGTGCAGTTTTTCGCATCATATTTTTTAAATTCATTTCTGAATTTTAGTTGTCCATTTCGTCTTTACAAAATAATATTTATTTTATTTATTTTTTATAGTTGGCTTTCATACATACCTTATTATTCTACACATCTTAATAATATTTTATGATAAGCTTATTAAAATTTGCTAAATCTTTAAGTATAATATGACTTTATTAAATCATTCAACACAAAATGTATAAACAGAGTGCGATTATTTTATTTTTCTTGAATTTTAAATATTCGGAACTATACAAAAGCATAGTAGCCAATTTTATTTTAGGCATGATTGATGTTAGATTATAAAAGACAATAACATTATAAAGCGTTTAAAATAATGACTTTATATTAATCATTCTTGATCAATAGCAAATCTAGCCATTTTATAATGTTTCTGTACTTAATTAAATAAACTTTTATATAAAAGCAATTTAAGGATTTTGTGATTATAACAAAATGAATCAATTTTACATGCGCGATGTCTTCAAAAAATACTCATAGTGCAAATGGGATAAAATGGAATATGCAGTTTTTGTCTTACTCATTCGGCAATTACGTAATAATTTCAGATTAAATGAATATCTATAAAGCATTTTAGTCTGAAATTCGGATAATATTTAACGTAAAAAACTGAAGTATTGATCAAAAATATTTTAAATTTAGAATTTAAATTTTAATTAGGTAAATAACAACGCTGATTTTTTTTATTATTTATTAAACTAATTTGTTAATATTTGCAATTTATAAATAAAAGCAAATTATATAAAGTGAATACTGCCTGTTTGTTTTCATATAAACAAATATCCGTTGTATACTTATCTTTAAAAAATGCATATAAATGCAAATGATAATACAAATTAATATAATAAAATAAATATAAATTAAGAATTGTTCTCTTTTTTTTTTCAAATTCATATATTCATTTATTATATAATACATATCTCATCGCTACTGATATTTTATTTTACAAGAAATAAAATATCCAGAAGTCGGGCTGCTTGAATAATAGTAAATATGCTTATTTTTTTCAGAATATCATATTTTTTATATTCATATCATATTTTCAGGTATCATATTTTTTACTATATTGCTTTAGGTTTTCAAGGGAATTTTAAACAGAATATTTTTACGAGTGATTGTAGGCCATAAATATGAATTTCTTTAATTTTATGGTTATGAAATGATTATTAAATTCAGTCATTCGATACAGAAAAATGAATATTGCGCTGATAGATTTCAAAAGGTTGCACGCACTTTTCAAAGATTCTTGAAAAATCAACTCTTCAAAACAATAATCAAAAATCATAACAATAATCAGAATCTGGTTCAAACTTAAAAGTGAATCAAAATGAAACCATCCGTAAAGAAATATGCTTTTAATATTTGGCTATAAGACCTTGATCTGTGAAATATTTCCAAAACAAATATATTTATTATCATTTTGAAAAATCACAGACATGAAGAAAATTTCAGTATGCATATGCTCATATAATTAAAACAATTAATACCGAAAAACCTTATATTAAAAATTTCAAAAGATTGTGAAGATTCTTGGAAAATGGACGTTTTTAATTTTCAGAAAGATAACTAAAATGTAGAAATGAATGAAAAGTAGATGATAAATGCATAAAGAATAAACACATAAAATCATAAAGAATAAACAAATTTTATGTTATTAAAACAATGAAAATATTAAAGACCGAAAAATAAAAACAAATTATTCTAATCATTTAATTTCTTTAAAATGCGACAGGATCCCGGATTCTTTCTTATCACGAATTTACTCCATTTATTTCATTTTATTTTATAACAATTTTGTTGTAGTGCTATTTTTATAAATAGTTGCTATTAAATTTCATTTTTAGAAATTACTTGCAGTTATAAAAAGAAAGAAAAAAACCTAATAAAAGATTTAATCTTTGTATGCAATGAATATTGAAAATATAGATATTTATAAATTGATTACTATTATAGAAATTAATTTTACAGTTGATCATGAGAACTAAATACTTTTCCCAAAAGTGATGCCACCACGGATTATAACATTTCCATATTTAGTAATATAAAAATCTCTGTTTGTGCTTAGGTAATTATTGAAAAAGCTGTACTCATACTAATTTTGTAAAAAAGTGTTTTCCTTATTTTTAATTAAAAAAGAAGTTTAATAGTATAAATAAATGATAGCATACAATTCTAAAAATGAAGGCATTTTATATAATACCACCAAAAATATTAATGTATACTTAGGAAAAAAATGTCTATTGCCTATAATTGAAAGAATGAACTTTTAAAATCAGAGTCAATCAAAATTTTAAAATAATGTAAAAATGCTAAATTATATTCAAATTTTTATAAAAATGTGTGTGATTTGTCAATTTATTGACCAATTGTTTGAATTGGTAAGGTGTAAATTATTATTGCCGAAATTTTCTGTTGAATTTCAATAAATTTGAGCGTATGAAAAATAAATGATTTTTTACGAAATTTCTGCTTTGGAAATTGAGTTATACACTTTTTTGTCAAATTATGTGTAACTATAAGGAGATACATATAAATTGCACAGATAAAACTGTATTTATGTTTTTAATGGAAATATTAAGATATATTATTAGTTCCTATTGATTATTCTAGGTATTTTTTGATAATAGACTCATTATATAGATTACCAATTGTGGTACCAAAGTTAGTTTATGAAAACTACTATTTTTCTATTATCAGAAAATTTCTAATAGTAATTATAACTAACAGATGTCTATGTATCCGAACATATTTTAATTAGTCAATTACAAAAAAAAATTAATTATAATTTTGAATTCACTATATCAAGAATAAAGTCAATTCTCGGTATAGTACCCCAATTATGTGATCACTTATGATAAACTTCTTTTAGAATTTTAGAATTTAGAATTTTAGAATGAACCAAAATTCTGATATTCTAAAGATTCTATATGTATTAAAAAATGAATTGTTCTTCATCTTATGTTTTTGCATATTTTTGTTAAAAATAATCTACATAACTAACTAACTAATAATTATAAACTTAGGATTCCTACACTAGAGTCCTGTTAAAGTAAGCCCTCGATATAATGAATACTTTTCGGCTATGAACTTTTTTAAGAAACAGCATTATCGGAAAATTAAAAGTGTTCGTATTCATAATTGTTAAACGCATATGGATAGTTTTAGAAAACTAATTCCTGTTATACATTTTCGATTAATACTTTTGAAAAAAGAAATTCTCATTAATATTTAATTCATTGGCAATTACATTCTTAAACGATTTGCATATTCTTTTTATTTGAGTTTCTAGGCTTCAGATGTTTCAGTAACTGAAGCATTTGGAAATATCAAAAGATTAACTTAGTATAAAAAGACTAATATTGGATCATATATCTTCATTTGTTGGATTTACTTTCTAAGTTATCAGTAACTATAGCCTTCGGAAATATCAATAGATTAATTTTGCTTAATAATATATATCTTATTAAGCAAATTGCTTATTGATAATATATATCTTCATTCTTTAGATTTACTTTTTAAATTATCACTTCACTACAGCATTCCGAAATATCAATGGATTAACTTTGCTTCATATGTATATTGATAATATATATCTTCATCCTTCGAATTTACTTTTTTAAGTTATTAATAATTATATCATGGTAAAATATCAATCGACTTTAATATGTATATTCATTGATAACGTATGTCTTCATTCATTGGATTTACTTTTTAAACCTCAAAGTAGGTAAACAGCTTCAAAACTATTGTACATGTAATGCAATATCTTTCAAACTTTGAATTTCAACTAAAAATAGGGTTGATTAAGTTTCGAAAACTTAGAAAGAGTGTACTTCTATAAAATTATTTAATAGTTAAATGAAATGTGCATAGAAAGTAAATCAGTTTGAAACGCTTTATAAAAATTTATAATTCAATTATGTTACGATAGATTAATTTCGTTTGTAATTGGTTAATTATTTGTATTTCTACTTTAATTTTATAATGCGCGTGCATATTTTAGAGTGAAAAGGGGATTTTCAGTAAATTTTTATTCAATCAAAATGGTACAGAATTGATGGAAGTTCTAAAAGCCGTCATGTGACACAATATATTTTAAACGAGTGTTTACACATTAATAATATATAAATGAAGACTTATAGGCAGCTACTATTTTTTTAAAAAATCGAATAGTTTTTAAAGAAATGAAACAAGAAAAAAATGATGATAGAGTTAGATGTAGTAGGCTCAAATTATTTTTGATAGATTTTTTTTTTAATTAAAAGAAAGTGACAATTTGTATTTCAAATTTTTGGAAATGAATATTTTTTCTATATAGGAAATCAAATAAATATACATTATCTTTTCGCTATTAGTTTTAATTACAGTTTATATTGTGATTTTCTTTTAATTAATTATTTCATCGAAATTTTAAAACTAGCTTAAAATTTAATTGAAACAAAACTATTTTTGGCGCACGCACTTT
>JAPMOR010032948.1:7860-53865 GCA_026543865.1 Argiope aurantia | reverse complement strand
AAGAATTTTACGGTGTGAAACATCATATTTAAAATCAAACTATTTCCGATACTGAACTATTTCATTTATTCTTCCTTAATTGATCAAATATATTTTGAAATCTGAATTTATTTCTGAAAGAGATTTATTTATTTATTTTATTACTGGAAAACTTTAGAATTATGTTTAATGGAAATTCGAATTTTTTATGGGCCCTTGAATTTGTTAAGAATGCATTAAAATATCGTCTGCATTTTTTTTTGTTGTATACCCGAATTTTTATTTTTTTTATAGTATACACGAACTCAAAACTAAAAATTGTCAAAAATATTTCTTATTCTGAATTATTTTCGTTTCTTCAACTCATTTACTTGTCTTGAATGATCATAGGAGAATAAATTATTTAAGTCACAAAAAGTATTTTTTTCATGATACAATCTTATTTAGTATACAGTAATTGTTTCTCTTTATTAGATTGAAAGATTGAAAAAATTTCAAATATAGATTTCCGGGTTACTGTTTTCTGTTTAAATTCAAATAAATCTTAACCCATAAGAATATAATGGTTCTAATTTTAGAATTGAACGTTTTTTTTTTAATTTCATTTATAAATTTGTGTTAAATTTCATAAATTTTTCCGTTTTTCGAACATTTTTTAATTCTCTTTCAGCGTTATGTTTATTTTGCGTATGAAATTTTTATGAAAGTATATAAACAATTCTTAGGTGTAGATAAAAAAAGATTACTTCTGGACTTTCAAAAAATCAAGGGTTAACCAAATGAGTTAAATATTTGCTTGATATTTTCTCAAATGATATTTAAACTTTATGGAAATTTGATAATTGATAAACCTCGTTTGATTTTCGTTCTTTAAAAAGCATTCTTTTTACAATTTACTTGGTTACGAATTATTTCAAATGCTTGAAAAACAAATTAGACTTTTTTGTTTTAATATAAAATTTATAAATCAAAATTCGTGTTACTAAGAGTCAAACGTCGGTATAAAATCTTATCATTTTAATTATATGAACACAGTTAAATCGAAAAGTTAATTAATATGCATTTATTTAAATAAATTACAATCGTGTATGTGTTAATTTAAATAAATGCTTAGCAGGAAGGTGAATATTTTGATGCGATGCAAAAATATTATATATTTTTTTTGTTTTGAAGTGAATGCAAAATTAAATGCTATAGTATCCATGCCATTTTGTATCACAAGGGAAATAAGTACTATGCCTTTCATGTCTTATTAAGATCGATCTCCGTAAATATCGTCTCAGGAACACTGGATTGATATTAAACTCTTTATTGTCCGCGATTTACTCAATGAAATGTGTTAATTTAATTCAAAATTGAATTGAATGAAAAATTGAATGCAATTGCATATCATTTACAATTACAATAAAATATGAGCGTCATAGCATTCACGACCATAAGGATGGATCTTTCTAAATCGAGTCTTAAACTAGTGGGGGTGGTCTCATCAAAACTTACTCGCATATACTCTAATAAACTTATCATGCCAGAGAACGCCTTGCATAACATTGGCATGCAATAATTAACTTTTGGTGTGAATTTAGCATTTTTGCTGGATTTATGCTGTCATCCTTGGCGAATTATTTGGCGATTGTGGCCTGACATACGGTTAATAGTATCCAAATTCCGGATTTGAGTTTTACATACGTTTTTCTCAACTGATTGATACAAAACTGCACTTGTAGTCACAAAATCCAAAAACAAACTTGATATATTTAAGTCATTGCGTTTTTTTAATTATCGCATTTACTTATTTCTGAAAGTACAGACCGACAGACAGTCAACCCTTTTTGGATTTGACTCAAACTTTGACAGGTATTTATCTACTCTACAGATGTTAAATTTGTGTGCTGAATTTTATTTATCTGACTCTCTTTGTTTTGTAGTTATCGTGTTAAATTATATTCGAACAGCAGGACAGATGGATTTCCTCTGAACAGACTGTACTCAAAATGTGATTGAAATCTTACATTTTGGTGAAAAGACCCCACATCAAATTTCATTCGTCTTGCTCAAAGCGTTTTTAAATTATTTTCGTCAGATAGACAGACGAAGATTTCCCAAAAATGCGTTTAACGAACTCAGGAATTCCGAAAACGTGGAGATTCGTCAAAAGTTCGAATTTTCCGACAATTAATATACTTTTTCTACTAAAATACACTTTATTAATACACTTTCTACACTAAAAATACAAAATCTCAAGAAGTTTTCTCTTGGAACTTAGCATGTTCGAAAGATCCTATAGGAAATGGACAGTTAAACTTATTTTCATCCCAGTATTAATCTAGCGTTATTCGATTCCAAATATTAAACCGAACTGGGTCCTTTATGGTCTATATCCGTTGATTCCGTTATATCACGTTATCATTGAGTCTATAGGAAAAAAAATGATCCCAGTCACTAAATTATACTTCAATATGACAAAAACCTTTCATGGCATCAAGCCCAACGGTTTGAAATTATCGACATATCGCGAAATTATTGTTCAAAGCAAAAAAAAATCTGTAGCATGAATCATGAATGCTATGAAGATTATTCATGAAAGGACAGATAATACCACTATTCATCGATTAAAGAAGGCTTTAATCGCGATCAAAAGCCAGTCTCCCTCTCCTTCTGTGATTCGTTTTATTGGATGATAACTATATCAACCTGATACTTTGTGTTAGGTGAATAAAAGTATTAGATATTTGGTATCAGTTTTTGGATTAAATATCAGGTATCTGTATCAGCCTGGTACTTTGTGTTAGGCAAATAAAGGGTATCAGGTATTTCATCAGGTATTTGGTACCAGTTTGGGGATTCTAATGATTATCTCCTCAAACTCATTCCTTTTCGACAGGAATGAGTTTGAGATATTTTATCAGTATGTTATAAAATATTAGGTCGATATAAACTAGATGCCGTTCTGTCTCAGCAATACTATTAGCATGTGTGCTGTTTTTAACTATACATATATTTCATCCCATTCCCCTATATCGGCGCATGCAGAAATGAAGAATTCCCATCTTCTCCTATTCTAACAATATGAGCAAAGCCCTTCCTTTCCGCTTCTTATCTACCCGTCAATCACTGTCAAAAACAAAGCCACCGGTACATCACAAGTGCGAAAACCGATATCTATCGAGCACCCGATTTAATTGCAATGGGGGAAAAATCATTTACCGGTTGTATCAAGTACAAAAGTATCAGGTTAAAAGTATCAATACAAAAGTATGAGGCACAAGCAAATATAAATATCGCTTGTACTTGATCCTACTTACTCATTTTTAGGTCGAGAGGATATTGTATAAGCATATATCTTATCGGTACATGCTATCTTTCCTTACCGGTGAATTAATAATTATAATTAATGTTTATAATAACTTTCACGTCGTCGGACGAGTTAATATTTCTCAAATATTTTTTCCGTCGTTTTTAAATTCAGTAAGAGTTTGTAACGGAGCCCCGTAAATACATTTCTGCATAGAAAAGAATGGAAATTTATGGAAATATTTGAAATATGAGAGACAAAGCTTACTTTCTCAATATTATGCAGCGAATATTTTGAGCTCGTCCTTAAGATTTGTTTCTATGACGAATATTTAAGATGCTAGCAGCATTTCATTAAGAAAATATTAAGTTCAAATTTGAATAGTAATGCTTTTAAATATTTGATAACAAATATTCTCAGGTAAAAGATGTCATCGTAAAGATGTCAGTCACAAAAAGACGCATGTGAGGTAAGTTTTTTGAACAAGAAATTGGACATTTTATAGAAAAACACAATAAAATGAAAAAAAATCTATTTAAATGAAATGATAATTGTTTATGTTTATAAAATAAATTTTCAAACGTTTAAAACACGATTCTGATATTTGTTATAGTAAACTGTTTACGTACGCAAATTAATATAACAGAAAAATATATAGAAGCTACTAAATTTTTTTCGGACGCATATTAATGTGCTCCCATTAATTCCACATAGCGGAATTTTTATTTTAAAGCCTAAATATTTTAGGAAAAATATTGCTGTAGAACTATTATAATGTCTGTTTATATTGTATACAAGATAAATATTATCTGTATCTCTAATAGTAATAAAGTTGAAAGTGTGTGTTAGAGTTCTGTAAGCAGATCGTTTGGAGTAGAAGTATCAAACTTGGCACATTTAAAATTTGGAAAATGGGAATATGTATTCTGAAGCTATTTATTGAAAATTTTAATTAACTAAAAGTAATTTGTAATTTTGACATTTTCCCTTCATAATTTCTAAAAATATTATTACACAAAAGTGATTTTTGCATTATGATAAAATTCAAAACGTCATTTCAATTTTATTTAATGATAATTTTTTAAACTTTTTTAATCGATTATGAAAATATTTTTAAAGTAGTTTACAACAATATATTTATTTCATTGTTGAAGTGAAGCTCAAGTAATTTTTATTGTCGCTACTAATTAATCCTAGATTTTTTTTTCCAATATTGATAATCAAGGTATTAAGATTCGTCTTGTTTTTTATTACGTTGAGTAGGGTTTCATTTTAAGGTATGCTTTTAATAAAATTTTTGAAATTTTCGTATATATGCAATTAAAGGTTTTAGAAACAAGCAACGGTCAAAATTTTTTTTAAATGCATCCGATTTCATATATTGCTGCTCTTACTTGTAATATAATTTGATGCATAAAAATATAGACAAAAAAAAATTAGGGAAATGTGTAACTTCAACGAATAGTATGGCTTAAAGTTTCTAAAATAGTATGAGTTATGCGTATCAAAAATATTCTGATAGAAAGATAGTGAGATGAAACTGCAAAAAATATCGAAATGAAATTTTTAGCAATAATTAATTACGGCGAACCATTAGTTCACCAAAAGTCCCAAACTGAAAATAAAAATGTGCAGAATTTTATATATAAAGAACTCATGGCGAATTCATATTAGGTATCTACAATGGTACCATGTTAGACTATTATATACCAGCAGACCTAGACACATTAAGTAGTCCATATTTCTATACTACATGTACCATTTGTCCATATACATTTTGATATGGTTTTTGCGAATAAATAAATAAACCAGCAAGAGTGGTCTTCCCAAGACTTTCTCGCACTCCCTCTAAAACACTTGTCATACCAGAGAAGACCGTACATGGCACTGGTGTATATGTCTGTAAGTATTAACTAGTGGCATGAATTTAGCATTTTCACTGAATCTATGTGTCATACTTGGCGATTCATCTCTGCTATGTGTTAATAATATCCAAAAATCGAATTTTTGTTTTTGACAAGTTTTTTCTCAACCGACTGAAACCCATATTTAACACAAATCTGTACTTGTAGTCACAAAATTCCACATCAAATTTAATATACTTAAGTCACTGTATTTTTGAATTTTCGTGTTTACATGTTTCTGAAAGTACAGACTGACATAAAATAAACCCATTGTTGGATTTAGCTCCAAATTTAATCTATAGATGTTAAATCTGTTTACCAAATTTTATCTCTCTAGCTCTTTATAGCCGGACAGACGGATTAAAATTGGTGCAAAGACTGTATACTGAATTTCAAAGCGTCTTTGAATTATTTTTGTCACAGACAGACAGACGAAGATTTTTTTTAAAAAAGTTTTTTTTCGTACTCTGGGAGATCTGAAACGTGAAGATGCGTCAAAATCA
This sequence comes from Argiope aurantia, assembly GCA_026543865.1. Lineage (NCBI taxonomy): Eukaryota > Metazoa > Arthropoda > Arachnida > Araneae > Araneidae > Argiope > Argiope aurantia. The sequence continues at coordinate 48,187 of JAPMOR010032948.1, read as the reverse complement.
CGACCTCGAATTTTTTGACGATTACTATACTCTAAAGTAAAAATGTTACCAAACAGTAGTTATTAATAATAATAAATAATCTGATTTTATATAGTTTAATTGTCTCATGCTTGTGTTTTATACAAAAAAAAATATTTTATATTTATTTTTTCCAAACAAAAAAAAAAAAAAAACATAAAGAACATGTTGGGTTTTAAATTGATTTCTTCACAAGTAGTAGTACTTTGTAAAAATATTTCTAAAGAATGAAATCTGATTTAATGCATGAAACTAGTAATTAAATAACATGAAATAATGTAAAATATTATTTTACAAAAAATAAAAACAAAGAGAGAAAATGAGCATTATATAGTACTGCTCCAAAAGAAAAAACGATAATCATATTAATTTTTATAAAAAAGAAATAGCAAAAAGAAGAAACCGTATTACGTGTTTGCTACGAAAAATAATAAATCATTATACCTCTTCGTGTAAAATCACAGTTAAAGAAACATCGCTAAAAAGCTAAGCCTTATTTCTTTTTCCCTCATAAATAGAAAGCTTTATTTTCGCATTATAGCCCTGTTTCATTTTTACGGTCCTAACGAGGAGGATGAATGCTTGAAAAGAGGGAGTCGCCGGTTTTTTAGGAATTATCGCCAAGCGTTTATGTTTGGAGTGTACAAAAAAGGACGCATTAATTTTAATTAGGAAATTTTTTTACTTTCCTTTGTGGTAGATTAAACGAAAGTCTAACGTCGTAAGTGATAAAAGAAGATCATTACTACATTTGAAAAGTCTTTTTATCTTCAGGTTAAGGGATATCAATTAATTTAACCGCCCTCAAATGTTTCTTTTAGCAGAATGGATGCATTTTATTAAAAATATGCTCGATTTTATATTTGCTATATTTTTAAAAGACTATCCATTGACATCTTGTATTCCTTATTAAGAAAATATTTGATTTAAATCAATTCAATAAATGGAAAAATGGCTACTAAGAAGTTAATAGAACCACAATAAAAATTGCCTTATTTTAAATATCCGATAAAAAAAATCGGATTTAAAAATGAGCAGTATAACAAGAAGAATTTTTGTACAAAAAGGGTAGAAGACTTATTTTAACTATTTAAATCGTTAGTATGTAAGCAATAAAACATTTAAACTTCACGATATTCATTATGTGATCTGATTTTTTGTTAAAAATAACATTCTGATTTTTTAAAGTTCAATAGCATGTATCGAAAAGCATAAGATCGCTTTAAAATTTCATTGTTTTTATTTTTATTTTATTATAAACAATTTCTAACCTGTTAGCTAAGATGCTGAATCAGTTGTATACAAAAAAAGTTACCAAAAAAAATTTCGTTTCTTGAGACTGCTATATTTTATGCATTTTTAGCGATTGAAGCTTCACTGAAAAGTGCCGGTAATAAAAACTGTTTAATATGATATTATTATTTGTTGTTGTTGTTGTTGAATGCATAATTTGGTTAAATAAACGAATAAAGCGTTCTAAATACGAAAATGTGAACAGAATTTTCTGTCAATATTGATTGAATAGTTTGTTGTGGTTTATTGTGGTTGAATAGTTTATTGTTGTCCGACATTAATTTTCTATACAGCCAGAGATAGGCATATTCTTCTAGTTGAACAAAAAGAAAGCTCCGCGTTTCTTTGATTAAAACCTGATCCAATTATGGAATTTTAAATTTTATTATTTTAAGATATTCTACGGTCACCTCCAGGATGCGCAGTATGTTATACTGTTTCAGTAAAGCACTACTGAAAAAAATTGCAATTTCTCAATTTTTCTACTCTCTGTCGTCCTTTTAGACATATTTAATAAAATTCTCGAAATGCTAATATTTTATAGGGAAAAAGTTGTACTCTATTTCTTCCGAAACTGACTATGTTATGAAATTCTGAATTTCACTATTTTAAACCAATTAACTTTCACCTTGGAAGATGCGCCTTGGATGTTATGAATTGATTGGCGGATCTTCCTTATATCAGATCTGAATTCGTCTAAAACAGTAATGTTCAAAACTTCATATCTCACTCAGTTTTAGACTTAGTTTTTTTTTTCTTTTTTTTTTTTTTTTAGAAGAATAGGATTTATTTTCCTGAAAATGTTAGTATGTAAGAAGATGAAATTTCATAAATAATTACAATTCGGAACTTTTTTTGTGTTCAGTTTATTGACTGAAACAACATGGAATATAAGTATTTACATTATTTAGGGCCTTTTTCCGATTAATAAATAACATTAACAATAACAATAATGAAGAATTTTCGTCAATGAGTCTATTGACGTTCTACAGGTTAGAGTTTCTTTGACATAGAACTACTAAGTCTGGGGGAAATATATTTAGAAGGATGAAAGTATGAACATTTTAGTGATTTTTAATTTAATTTAATTGGAATTTTTGCTTTATAGCGACTAAAAAGATTATTGCTCTAAAATATTTTTAAATGATATCGAAAATTATTTAATTAAATCATTAAAATTTAAAAATTATCTTTTTTATGATATCTTACATGATGATGCTAATTTAGTTTTCGTGTAATTTCTTTCTAAATTTTGGCAATATTTTAAACCTTTTTTTTTTCCTACAATTTTCAACAATGCGTTTGATTGTTGCAATGGATTTTTTTAAAAACTTTTTTGTTAAACATTTAATTATATGGTTTTCTTCCATCATTAATTGCTAAGAAAAGAAAATTCTGTATATTATTTGTGTAGTTTGGCTATGGAACAAAATGGTTAATTTACCAAAAATCAAAAGACACTGTCTAATTAGACGAAAGATTACACTGAAAGTCAATATTTTTAATTGTACTATGACGTCATGGAACTCGATAATCAATAGGAAAATTAAGGCTTGCATGTTGAATAAATCTTTCAAAATATTCTGGAAAGCAGATCATTGGACCAGATCAACAAATTCCACACACAGTAACTTTTTGTATTATCAGTAACCTTTAAGAATGGATTTTTCAAACTTTCAATGAGATCCTAAATTAAAATATTAAAGATTTTTCTCATTGAACAAAACATTTCGTATGTCACCTTAAAATTTAAGAGATTAACTTTTAAATGATATCGATTTTATTTCTATAGATTCTTTCTCTTCAGTTTCAAAGCATTTTTAAAAACATATTCAATTATATTTTATAACCGCACTTTTTATTGTTTTATTGAACGTTTTCATAACCAGGTGCTTTGCTATAATACTAAATACCTTTTTTTTTTCTGTGCATATTATCTATGTGAAAGGCGAAGAGATCTGAAATGTCGATATTCATCTTGATTATTATAAGCTAATCTTTCTCGAAGCTCATTTTCTATGCAGAAAAATACAAAATGCTAATTTTGAAAGAAAAAAATATTATTAGTTTTTACATCCGGAACCTATGTACGTGGAGCTAACATTTCGTTCGCCTTTTGTTCGTTGTCATTTTTTTCTCAATCCAGTGTTGGAAAACCCGATTATCATAGATTTTGAACACTGCAAATCAGTTTGACGAAATCATTGAGACGGGTAGACGAAAGTGGACGAGCAGCTCAAAAAAGAAGCAACGAGTTTGGAACCAACTCGATGCATTTATGACGAAGCCGATATCCTGATAGGCCATCAAACATCCAAGTCTTATCTGATGATAAGTCGCCCAAGGACCCAATCAAAAGCTTATCGCAGCGAATCTAATTTACGAGATTTTCTGTTTACACTCTTTTTAGTATGATAATGTTGTCAAGTTAGGTAGAATATTTATAAATATATCATATTTTAGAGTTCGTTGAATGATAGATCAGCATTAGATTTTTACTCCTCAATCTTTTTCGAACGAAAAGAAAAAAAAAATTGCCCGCCATCTTATCAGATCCGTCTTAAATTTTAATCGCCTGAATCAACTCACATGATAAGGTACTGACAGGTGTTAAGAAAATGTTATAAAGTATCATATTACTCACAAAAAGTGTTGTAAAAATAGTAATGCTGTTTCTCTAACTAAGAGAGTGTGTTTAAACCATCTACGTTTTATTATCTTTGTAAAAATTCATGCACATTTTTAGTGTTTAATTATTCTTTATTTATTTTATATAAGTGTGTGTGTGTGAGAGAGAGAGAGAATATATCTTAATCTGATTTAAATCTTAATTAATTGCTAATTTCTATCTTAATTTAATTCGTATTAACTTCATTCTAAAATGTTCTCTTATTTTCTGATCCAATTCCCACTTTTTTTTGTTTAATTAATTCAATACGCGCTCTATATAACTGCTGAATTTAGCAGGCTGTCACGCTCCGAGTTTAGAAGTAAAAATCCTTAAATTTTACAACATTCTTTTAAAGATATGTACATTTCCCTTTCATAAGTCTACACGTGCCAAAGAAATCCCTATCAAAATCTCATTGTAAAATAACCGAAGGGAAAAATTTTGGTCTCTTCTGCTGTTGTGTCGCGATGTAAACGGGCGTCAGTTTCATCATCGCTTCACCAATAATTATTTGTAATCACCGTTAAAATTATTGGTGATTATGAATAATCACTGGTCATTGTACATAATCAACAGTTTTTCAGTTACAGTAGTTTTTACATTCTACATAATCAACAGTTGTTGTGCATAAAACAACAACAATGTACACAATCAACATTCACCGTAACATTATATGATTAGTATTTAATATTTCTTCGTTAGTATTATAGTATTTTTAGGGAGGAAGAAAAGCAGCCGTGAATGAATATTCTTTAATGAATATTTTATTAAAGAATTATGCCATGGATTCTTTAATGAATACTTCATTTTTTCATGATGACGACATAAAGAGCTCAGTTTGAATTATTATTAAAATATTTTTTGTTCAAATTGTACCTGGGAACTCTGAAAGTTGAATAGGTTTGGTTTGGTTATATTAACGTCCCGTTTGAAGCAACACTAGGGCTATTTTGGGACGGACCTCGTAATTTTGAACTACGGTCAGATGACGAGAAAGTTGAATAGGATGACAGAAAGTAAGGAAGGAGACGGCTTAAAAGCATTTTCAACTTAAATAAATGATTATTATAAATGAATTCCCAATTTTGCAAAAGAAACAAAACAAAATACGATTTTCTAGTTCGTCGAGAATTAGAAATGACAGTTGAAAATTTCAATTAAACACAGTTTTATGAGTATCCATTGTTAGTTTCTCCAAAAATACGGACGATATCAAAGCAATTGGATACTTTCCACACTTTTTTTTAGAATCCCACACATCAGAAACCCCACACTTTTTCAGCATTTTTGATATGATTCTTTGAAAGCTTGCAGATATACATACCTTAAGTTTACGAAAGTCATTTGGTAGCGGTGAAACAAACATCTGCTGTTTGATGTACCCCAATAATAATAATAATAATGTTACGAAATTTCTGCCGGGGTTCGTTTGGATAGTGGAAGTGATATGGTGTGTAGAACGCTCAATCAGCAGACGGCAGTAGAAAATAAAACAACGGCGTTTATTTACACGAAGACAAACAGGACAGCACAAAAGCGACAACTATATACAGCACAGAAGACGATTATCTTCACCCGAAACGTGTAGCATACAACAGCAGCATATAACCAGAATCTACTGCAGACAGTAGCGCACAGCTCAGTTCAGCACTAGCTTGACTCCGTCGCTTCCGACTACTCCGCTCCGTCGATTCCGACTACTCTGCCTTCGACTTCTCCGACTCGGACTCCTACTGACTGACTTCGTCTGGCAGCTGCAGCCCCTTTTATACGTCTCAGGAGGCGGGGCTAGAAGCGTCTCAACCAATCAGGAACGTTCGAGGCGTATCTCAGTTCCTACTGGACGGATCGGGAAAATTCTCGAAATTTCGGGTGTTATCTATTTTGGCGCCAAAGTCGCCAAATTCGTCGCCAAGTCTCCAAATGGTCGCCAAGTTTGTCGCGAAGCTCTGGGACCCCCGACACGACGCCCAGACTCTGTCCCATACAGATGACTGTAAAACATTCTTTCCAATGATGGAACCAACTATGCTGGGAAGCAGCATTACGGATTCGTAGCAATAATAATCAAATATTGCCATACTCGCGTACCTGCATCCTTTCAAAGCTTCACTCCAAGCATGCAGAAAAAAATTGTGGGATAAATTCATTATAGTACCATTTCGATATCATTCGCATTTCTGGAGAAGTTCGCTTTGAACACATATAAATGTGTAGAATTTAAAACTTCAATCATTATTTTTGATTTCCGATGTCATTCCCCTTTCTACAAGGTTGTACTTTGCATTATTTTCTTTTAACAGACCTGCAATTTATCTGATACAACACTTACAATTTGGTTTTTATTAAGATAGAAAATAAAAGTGAAAAAGAACTAGAAGTTAATGTCAAACCTGATTCGTGAGTGTAGAAAATAATAATTTTTATATCAATTCAAATTATTGCCCATATATATTTTATTTTCAAATACACGATACATACAACAATGAGTTTTGCAGTCGTTAAAAAAAATTGACAACGAGATTTTGATGAATTTTCACATTTCAGACGTCTCTGAGTTCCAAGAAAACATTTTTGGAATTATGTGTGATTATCTATCTCCAATGAAAATAATGTTCAACTATGAAAAGTGCTAAATGAACGAAATGTGGTATGTAACCTTCTAAATTCTAGATTTCTATCAAATTTGGAAGCAATCTGTTTTCAGACACACAATAAAGCTGGAAACATCAATTTTTGCTCAAATATGCAGACATGTGTCAAAATTCCGACCAACTGATGAAAGGGGAGCTGAAGTTCTGCCCTAAAATTTAAATTCCTTCCACCTCATTATATAACAAATCGAATCACAAAGCGCACCGATATCGTAAATACACGAAATAGTCGAAGAGAAAACAATCCGCCTGTTGTTGTTCTTTAACCAATCAAATTTTTTCATTCTTACTTTCCCGTATACGTAGTAAAGATAAAGTATAGCAATAGTCAAAAAATTCGAACTCGTGATTTTGACGATCTCCACGTTTTAGATCTCCCTGAGTTCGAAAAACACATTTTTGGGAAATGTTCGCCTGTTTGTCTGTGACAAAGATAACTCAAAAATGCTTTGAACTAAACGGTTGAAATGTTGTTGTTATTGTTTCCTGTAACACTTATCATAGATAAGCCCGTTGCCGAAGTCAGTGATATTAAGCTGAGAGAGCGTCTCTTGTTTTAGTAGCGCCATCTAGGGCCAAGAGTACGTTTTAGCTCTCATGCGTCACATTCGCTTGCCCAACCCCTATTTACGGGAGGGGTAGCACATTCATACACCTCACAGATAGAAAACAGAAGAAGAACAAACATGCCCGAACCGGGACACCCAGATCACGGGGAAGACGCGCTACCCCTATACCAGGAAGACGGCTGAAATTTTGCATATGGTCTTTACAGAAATTTGCAGATTTCTGTCAAATTTTGAATAAAATCAGTTCGGAAGAAGTCCGTATGACCGGCTATTCGAATATAAGTTAACACGATAATTATAAAATGAAGAGAGCTAGATAGATAAAACTCAGTATGCAGATTTAAAATCTGTAGGTCAAATTTACAGGTCAAATTTTCATCCAAGTCAAAAAACGGGTTAACTGTCTGTCTGTCTGTACTTTCAGAAACATGTAAAATGCAGTAACTCAAAAACGCAATGACTTAAATACATCAAATTTAGCATGTGATTTTGTAACTACAAATTCAATTTTGTGTCAATTGTTTGCTCAGTCGGTTGAGAAAATCATGTCTAAAGCACAAAACCGATTTTCAGATAGTATTCATGCATGCCAGGGATTAATCGCCAAATAACTCGCCAAGGATGACTCGATGGATTTAGAAAAAATGCTAAACTTATGCCAAAGGATAATATTTCGTAACTATTGAACACCAATGCCATGTAAGGTATTTCTGGCATTACAACTGTTTTTTGGCATTATTAGAGAGCATGCAAGAAAATTTTGGGGAGATCACTCCCGCTGGTTTCAATGAAGTGCATGTAGACATTGAAAAGAATCTTTGTAGATTAAATGGTATTTTATGACTATTTTTTAAGCGCAGACAAGCAAATAAATGCACATTAATAAATAAATAGACTTGGAATAAAAACCATGAACATAATTTGACTTAGGGTAATTTGTGTCAGTAATGATTGGCACCAGGGCATCTCTATTTCTAATCTACTAATAGCAATAATTGTGTTGGCGTTCAGACCGCTTGATTCAGAGCTTCAAAACTTGGTATATATATACTTAAGGACTGGGAATGTGTACCTTGAAGTGGTTTTTTGAAATTTCCATTGTAATATTAATTAATTAAAAATTAAACGAAATTTTGGCGGTACTTTTCCTTTAGCAGGGCGCAAATGTCGCCAATTGTGAACCAAGCGTGAATTTGGCGGAATTCTACATTAGTTGGCTATTTTTCGCTTTCGCCCGGCTAACGGAAAAGCACCATTTTGGCTTTTTTCCATGTTAACTTCCGAATGTAGTATCGCACAAAAAATGGATTTTATACTATTTTAAAATGAAAACCAAATTGTCATTTCAATTATATCAATTTAATAACCGTGAAAATGTATTCCGAATTTTTACAATTTTTTAAAAAGTGTCTTCCAAAATAGATCTCATTATGGCCCTGAAATTAAAACCTTTTTCATTGTGATTTTCTTTCATTGTTAAAAGCTAAAAAAGAAGGATTTTTTAAAAATATTTGTGTAGTTTGCAAGACAAATAAAAAAGTGTAGTAACAATACTTCAAAAATTTGATGAATATGATATTAATGTTTTTAATAGCGCTATGAAATTGTCTTCATTAAACTGATTCATCTGCACAATAAAAAATAGGACAGTTAAAATAACATGACTTTAATGTCAAACATTTCGGCGTAATCATGGATATGGAGTTATATCTAAACGATTTATCTAAAAACAAACCAAACGAACCAACCAATCGCCTAATTATTGGAAGCCAACTGATCGCCTCCAAATACAATTAAAATGATTAAATATTTGTTCCCCATAGAAATCTAAATGTCTCAATAGTTTTGCTCAAATTTTGCTCCCAGTATTATAAAACACAAATTAGAACAAATTTTCTTTAGTAAAAGACGTGAAAGTAATGTCACTCTCAGAAACGCTTGTTATATAATTTAGTTAATAATGAATTTTTTTTAAACTTTATGTTAACAATTTTTTAAACAACATTTATATATGAATCAAATTAAAATAACATAAATGAGCTACAAAGAAAAGTTAAATCTTGAGTAGCAGAGACGAGTTAATTAAAATTTAGAAATAACAAAAATTTAAAGATTTACAAACTTTTAAGAAAACTAATTCATAAGAATAAAGGCAGGAACATATACGTCAAGATTCTCTTATTCCTGATAATATTTATAGTATATTATTTATGATATTGATATTTATATATTCATGAATATATAGATTATCCAAACTTTGTCGACTTATCTTTCAACTCTGATATACAGTTACAATTTCAGTTATAACTGATATACAGTTACAATTTCAGTTATAACTCTATATACTGAATTCCAAACATATATCTTTTTTTGGTTTACGGTCCACATATACCCAGGTGAACAGATTGTCATTATTTTAACAAATGTCTTCGAAACTTGCCTATAAATTCTAATTGCTAATAAAAGCCTATAAATTCAGTATAAAGACGTTTACTACCCAATCACGCACTTTTTTTACTTTCTCGTATTCGAAGTATAGTAAAAGTATTATAATTGTCAAAAATTCGAAGCCAAGATTTTCACGTATTTCCGCGCTTTAGACCTCCCAGTGTCCGAAAAATTGATTTTCTGAATTATATCTGTCTGTCATAAAGATAATTCAAAAAAACATTTTGAGCTAGACGGATGAAATTTGGTATATAATCTTTACTACAAACTTATAGATTTGTATCAAATTTGGAGACTAAATCCATTGTGAAGAAATCTGTCCATCTGGCTTTTCGAATATAAGTTAACAAGATAACTAAAAAAATGTAGAGAGCTAGACGAATAAAATTGGGTTCACAGATTTAACATCCGTAGGAGCAGACATCTATCAAATTTTGAACCAATTCAACAAGGAACTGACCATCTGTTTGTACTTTCAGAAATATGCAAACTCGATATCTCAAAAACGCAATAACTAAATATTTTAATTTGGTACCTGATATTTTGACTACAAGTATTGTTCTACCTCAAATTTTAGTTTCATCCAGTAGAGAAGAGCACGTCTAAAATACAAATCCGATTTTCGGATCGATTAATTTTTTACCAAGGATTAATCGCCAAAAACTCTCTAAGGATTACGCGACAGTTTCAGTAAAAATGCTAAATTTACGCCATAAGTTAATATTTCGTAGTTATTGTACGCTAAAACCACGCAAAACATTCTCTGGGTTAATATGTTTATTAGGGAGTGTGTAAGAAAGTGTTTCGGAGACCACTAACGATTTTTTTTTAGTTATCGTATATTTATAGATTCGACATAGCTCCAAAAATAGCTTTTGGTATTTAGAATGATTTAAAACGAATGTTTTCTCTTTTTTTATAGACTATCTACTTCGTACAGACTATCAATCCCATATAGATAGTGTCTGCCCTCTTCACAATGTCCACCTTTGTACTATGCCGATAAATTATACATATAACCGAAACTTAGGATTATATCCTGTCTCTTTTATATCCCGTTTTTTACCGAAAACATATACTGAGAAGATAGGAATACCAGATTCGCCATCCAGAAGATACTCCTTATCTTTACGATCTCAACTTTATATTATTATTTTTCTACCCGAAATTCAGAAAGAAACGGCTGTCTCCCAATCACCACTTTACGTTTCCTTTTCCCAATTTGTACGTTCCGAAAATTCTAAACAAATCAAAAGCAACTCGCTTTCAGAGAACACGTCTGTGCTGTCATCAGCTCGTCATACAGAAAGTTGTCCTCGTAAATGAGTGCTTCCCAACAAAGGAGTCCTCTCTTAGGTCCGTGCTCCCCATAAACGCCGTCGATAGGCACATGTCAGCTATTGACGCCGACTTCGAGATTTAAACAGAACCCTGCACGGAATGGCCTCTCCTTATCAGGTGATAAGTGGGTGAATGAAATAAACGATGAACGGAGAGCTTCTCAGAAAGCTGTAGGGGGAGATTAGGGCACCTTGCTGTTAACGTTTGGTGGACCCCGTATTTACTGACGTGTTGATTCCGTTACATCTTACTAAGGGAGCAGATGATTTTTTTAGTCGTTTAGGAATGATCTGCTATTTCCACAAAGAAGGCGAATATTCTTACAAGTTCCATTCTTAATACTTGTGATTTGTATCCAAACGATTGATAATTCATAATTGATAATTCTTTCTATTTAATGATGTATTGATTCTGCTACATCTTCCGAAGAGAGCAGATGATTTGTTAGTGGTTTAAGAATGATCTTCTCTTCTCTCAAGGCAGACGAATATTCTTACAAGTTTCATTCTTAACACTTGTGATTTGCATCCAAACGATATTGATAGTTCGTTCTGTTTAAAAATGTATTTATTCAGTTACATCTTCCGAAGGGAGCAGACGAGTTTTTTTAGTGGTTTAGGAATGATTTGTTTTTCTCTCAAGGAAAGCGAATATTCTTATAAGTTTCATTCTGATCTGTTCTTCTCTCAAGGAAGGCGAATATTCTTACAAGTTTCATTCTGATCTGTTCTTCTCTCAAGGAAGGCGAATATTCTTACAAGTTTCATTCTTATTGCATGTGATTTGTATCCAAACGACTTATAATTCTTTCTGATGTATCGATTCTGCTATATCTTACGAAGGGAGCTGATGATTGTTTAATGGGTCTTTGGTTGGTTTAAGAATGAATTGCTTTTATATCTAAGAATATGAATATTCTTATTAAAGTATATAAATGGTTGTGAGAAATTCTTTGATTTGTATCCAAATGAAATTCATAGTTTGCATTATTACTGATGGGGGGGGGGGGGAATGCCATAGAAGTCACATCTTAGGTTGGAGGTAATTATTTAATTTAAGGGAAAAAATAAATTATGAGCACGAAAATAAAAATATATGTATAATTTGAAACGCATAAATATTATTGTAATTAAAAAGAAGACTAAAACAAGTGTTAATTTAAACGATTTTTATCATTGACATTGCATGAATATAAATATTCTTTAAAAAATCTGGGGATTTTTCCTTATGACAAGAACAGATGCAGCTCTTTAATAATTCAGCGAAAAGCAGTAGTTTCAGATGTTAAGGTGTACTCCGTTTTCTTCATTTGGAACGATTTCTATTGCAAAATCAGATTATCCGAATGGCTTTTTTTTTCCGACTATGTCGTAAGGTAGCTAATAGTTTTACTTTAAAATTACTCTCTGAGTCGTACCGTAATCTAGTTATTTTTTTAAGTTTCCGTAATATCGAGAAGAAGCCTTCCTTTGAATTGCTATTAAAGATTTATTTGTTAAGGAGACATGGAAAAATATTGATATATTGTTTTACGACGTTATATTGTGGCTCCATTATATAAATGCTGTCAATAAATATTATGTTTTATGAAGTGAATTATTCTTTCAGGCATTCCTTTAATTTTTTGCAACTTAAAAATGGCGCATTTCTACTTTTTTTGTATACAACGCATAGAGAAACTGTAATCGTTAAAAAAAAAAAAAAATCGATTTCGAGACTTTGAACGAATTTTCATGTTTTAGATCTGCCTGAGTTCGAAAAACAAATTTTTGGAAAATGTTTGTCTGTCTGTGACAAAAATAAATCAAAGGCGCTTTGAGCTAGACGAATGAAATTTGGTATACGGTCTTTACACCACATTTGTAGATTTCTATAAAGTTTTGGTCAAAAATCCATTCAGGGGAAGTCTATCTGTTTGGCTGTTCGAATATAATTTATCTTGATAACTACAAAACGTAGACAACTAGATGGATAAAATTCGGAACACACATTTAACATCTATATTGCAGACACCTATAAAATTTTGACCCAAATCCAACGCGGGGTTGAACGTCTGTCGAATGAGACGGAATATTTCTAAAAGCACTTAAACGCGATAACTGAACCACTCAAATTTGGTATGTTATTTTCTGAGTGTAATTGTAGTTTTAGGTCAAATTTTGGTTACAATGGGTTGGGAAAAAATGCGTCTAAAACAAGAATCCACGTTTATTTGAGAGCATGCGGGAAAGATTCGGGAGGACCACTCCCGCTTATTTTCTCCATTGTAACCTTTTTACTACTACCTTTTTTTCTTTCCATAAATATATCTTGAAATTAAATCTCCTTTTCTTTCTTTAATATGGCCATGAAATAGTTCCAACTTTAGTAAAAGTAAATCAAACGTATTTGTCTTCGAATTCAGTTGTACCGTTATTAAGATTTATAACACTAAAATTTGGTGAAGCTTTATTAACAGATTGTGAAACACGACCATTTAAAAAAAAGAGTTCCGGCTCAGTAAATCGCTATTTGGCTTTATCCTTAAACTCTTCACGTTTCACTCTTTCACATTAATGGTAAGGTAATTCACATTAAGATAATTCACATTACCCTTTCACATCACCCTTTCACATTAATATCAGTATCATAATCCGAAAATAAATTATGAATTTCGATGTTCGGAATTAATAATTTGATAAAAGTTGGACAAGTAATATTGTACCATATATTAGAATTCAAATCTTCATTATTTAATTTTGACAATAATTTAACAAATCGAGAAATAGAACTTCTTACCGGTTTCTTCTTCTTTTTTTTTAGCAACTTATCTTCCTTTTTTTTTTTTTTTTTTTGAGCTTAAAATTGAACGTGATTGCTGTACGTTCAGTGCTATCCACAGGCATTGTCATTTCGTTCTGTGAAATTTCGCTGAATATTATGATTCCACAACATGTGTCGTAACAACATAAAATCGAGCACGTCAAATCTACGCTGGGCAAGGGTTTACCATTTTTCCTGCTAAAACTAGTGACTGTTCAGATTAATAGTTGGATGAATGCTATGGTGCATAGCATTAGATAATCTGGAATATAACCCTAAGACTTTATATGCAACTGATATGTTTAAAACTCAATTTAAATTGAACACAATAAATGATATTTAGAATGACGTAATTTTGCCAATGAGACGAAAATTTCCGAGCTTAAAAAAGAGATCATTATATTGCTGCAAGATTCAAAAACATTTTTATTATGTCATTCAAAGGGCAACCATTCGTGTTATCATCAATCGTTTATACGTGTTATTAACGTGTTTATCTAAAAATATTAAATATAAAGGAATAGTGAAAAAGCAGGATAAAATATTTGGTCAATTTTAGAATAAAACTGGATCCGAAACCTATGCAATTTATATTTATTTTTTTATTGCTATTTAAATTGCTACCTGAACGAATTCAATATCACTGCTCATTTCTGACTCAAAATAATCAAAATATTTATATTCGTCTCGAAGTTTTTTGATAATTGGATACAGTATATTTACTGTTAAAAATAATTATCACTTTAAACAACATGTGGTGAATAGCATATAATCCAGTTAACAACTACGCTACACGAGAGTACGCTTTTGTATCCTGGTTATGTTACTGGACTGCTAACTACAAGGTCCAAGGTTCTATCCTCACGCATTTCATATCGCTAAAAATATAAAGCGTCTAGATGCTTTTTTTTAGGCAGGAAATGTCTTTCAATTTGTAAAAGTTACTTCATTTGGGTTACAGTGATTCATGTCAGTTGCTTGAAAAAAATAATAAATTAACAAAGCTGGAATCTAACAAATATTTCCTCTAATACTAGAACTTAAAATAAATATTGTTACGAAATTCGTTTTCTTTTCAAATGAATATTCTTGGTAAAAAAATATTTGTCATCATATTTATTACAAGGAAAATTTAATTTTTTACATATACATATGACTGAATAGAATTCTTAATGAAATTAGCTAAAAGTTAAATATTTAGTTATACTTAACTGAATATAATCTATTCTCAGTTTCTAAATTTAATCAATTGCTAAATCTGTTCTCAATTTTTATCTGAAAAATATATCACCGTAGAAGTAACATATTTAAACACACATTTAACAAAAAAAAAGAAAGAAAAAAAAAGGGCAATGTGGGATTTTTTTTTTAAATCAGATGTTTATTGTCCTGTTAAAACACCCACATTTCACATTGCTTTTTCTAAAAATTAATTTTTTGTCCTATTGCTTATTTTCAAATGGAAAGCACATCACGAATAGGTATTATTACGTCATCATATAACTTACGACAGCGCCGTCTGATATCCAGTTGTAAGAAACCATCAACTTCCATGACTATCTCTTATAAGTAGATTTCCATCGTCTTCTACGGCAGAAAGGAAAATATATATATATATCTAGCATCGCCCACAAGCGATCGTCTAGTCATCAAGAAATCAAAGCAAAACAGTTAATATATTATTCAGGCGATTCATCGTGATTTAATCCCTTCCAAACATAATACAATTTATAGTTAACATTTATCATTGGATTCAGGGTGACTGAATTTATAAACAAAGCCAATGTTTGAGTTGTTACTACTCAAAATATGAATTTCTGGGTCTTATTCATACAACAATGCACAAATAAATATTTATTTATCAGCGACTTAACCTAAAGCATTTACTTATAATTTACAAATAATTTTAATTTATTGAAAGTGACTGCTTAGCATGGTAAGTTCTAAGATCTCGAACAGTTTTTAGATGACGCGTTCAGTAACGCTCTTCTTCTAGTTGTGACGTCAGTGGAATTAACTCGATTGATAATGATAATCAAATGCAAGAAATTGATGGACTTATTCATCAAAATACTTATGAGCATTTACTTATAAATTACCAAATTACAGGAAATTCGGAATTTATTGTCGATTGATCCGTGAAGTTTAATGGTATAAGAACTGAAATGCATCAACCATTTAATAAGACGCACTTATGCAGTGCAATCTATCATTTTGTGGATATATACCTCCCCTCAGAAAATTTCTCTTTCAGGTCAATACCAAACGGTTTCCTTAAGATAAAACAAACCGATTCTATGCATTGTACAACAAACTAATTATGAAGTTTACTAATACAATAATTAAGTTTGGAACATTTCAGTATTCAAATTTTCTCTGTGATATTTTATGAAAATAATTGCATCTTAAAATGTGTGCAATAGAATTGATTTGCAATTGCATAATTGCTTCTAATTAAAACTAAATATTTAATTTAACTTTAATCGAAGATTATATAAAACCAGTTTACAAGAATAAAAAGAGACGGTGTTAAACAAATGGTACTGAAGGTAAAATTAAGGGAAATAAATTTCTAGAATCTTTGATTTGTTCATAATATTCAGAAAGGAATCATAACTGTTAGAATTTCAATGGAAAATGATGAGGAAGTCTAAGCTGAGGGTGCGACACTATCCGCCGACCTGTAGCTCACGTGTAGCTGAGAAAACACAGAAATAGTATGTAAAAAAGAATTAATACGATTCCGGCGGTTGATTTTTACTTTGTCGTAGATGTAATGTAGAGAAAGTATAGAAATTATCAAAAAATTTGAACTCGACATTTTGTTGCGTCTCCGCGTATCAAACCTCTTTGAGTTCGAAAACCATGTTTTAGGAAAATGTCTGTGACAAAGATAACTCAAAAAAGTTTTCAGCTAGATTGTTGAAATTTGGTATATGGTCATTACATCAAAGGTGCAGATTTCTGTCAAATTTTGAGTAAAATCTGTTCAGAAGAAGTCCGTCTGTTCGCCTTTTCGAATATAAGTTAACACGATGCTGCAAAAATGAAGAGAATTAGATAGATGATTTGGTTTAGTTATATTAACGTCCCGTTTAAAGCAACACTTGGGCTATTTTGGGACGGACCTCGTCATTTTGAACCGCGGTCAGATGACGAGGACGACACCTGAGCTGGCACCCCCCTCTCCACACCACACCAACGGGAGGACGTTTGGTCAAGACGGATTTAAAGTGCAACTGACCCCCTTAGACGACGGTTCTTCGGTGGAATCGGGTCTCGAACCTAAAACCCTCCGGTTCCGAAGCCGAGACCGTACCACCAGGCCACCCCAACCCCAATTAGATAGATGAATGTACATCTATGGTATTACACTTTAGATGATTTAATATCTTTAATGTAGATACCTGTCAAATTCGGAGCCAAAATCAACAATAGATTGACGTCTTTCGGAATGTACTGTCAGAAACATGTTAGGGGTACTTCAAAAACGCAGTGACTTAAATATATGAAATTTGGTATGGGATTTTGTGACTGCAAGTGTAGTTTTGTGTCAAAAGCTACTTTCAATCGGTTGTGAAATACGCTGTCTAAAATCCAAGTTCGATTTTCGGCATGCCAAGGATTAATCACCAAAATACTCACCAAGAATGACATGATAGATTAATTAAAAATGCTGAATTCACGCCAAAAATTAATATTTCGTAATTATTCTGCGCCAGTGCCATGCAAGGCGTTCTCTTGCATGATAAGAACAAAGTATGCGAGAAAGTTTTAGGAAAACCACTCCCGCTGGTTTAAAATTCCTAATTAATCATGACAATTAATAATACAATATTCGCCACGTTATGTCGGCGCATCAATTTACCCTTCAGTTAACAGCATATGGAGATAATCCAGATCTGATGCCGTTCAGATTTTAAGGCAAAATTAAGGGCACCTGCATTTTAAAAACATTTATTATCTAAGTTTGGAAACACTCCAATCTTTCATGGGAAGCTATTTCGATATTTCGAAGTACTAAGCGGTGCGAATAAATATTTCCATTTATGATAGGAAATAAGTTCCCTGTCAGATGCAGAATTACTGACCTTAAATTTGGGTCAGTTTTAAAACTAATTAATGTGAAAATGGTAGTCCTCAAAGTATGAAAGATGTCAAGTTCAAGGAAAAAGAGATTGATTTCACCATCGTTCTCGTTCTTTTTTATAATATGTTTCAAAATCAATGTAAGTTTCTATAAAAATTGAAACTAAATTTAGTTGGCCACAGAGAATACTGTAAATATAAACTTAAGCCTTGTTTATTTGGCACTTGTTAGTATTTGAGTTTTATACATTTGATGTATTCTTTATGGTTTTTGACTACGCTTTCTGGAAACATCATGGCAAATCGTAAAATTCAGCTTATTTTAACATTAAAACTGGTAAACGATCATTTTCCAATGGCGATTTCAAAGTATCTTTTAAACATTGTTCAGTTAGCGTTCAAGATTTTTAAAAATTTCGCAGACTCTTATGCACAATTTCAGAACATAACTCTTATCTTACAGAAAAATTACCCATGTTATGAAATGCTTTCATTACTCTGCAAAAGTATTGATGACAATAAATTTAAAGGTTGAAGAAGGCCATCATGGACCACAAAGCTAAATTGAAATATATACATAAAAATGTATTGAAATATACCACTGATGAGAACAACAACTAATCTAAGAGATCATTAACCGCTAAACTAAACATTCGATTTTTAGTCATTCTTCTAACACTGGGCTGAGAAAAAAATTGAAATCAAAGAATAGAACAAGCAACATTTGCCCTTTTATGCTGCCATATCCAATCCGGTTTTAAAATATACGAAGTAAAAAAAAAAAAAGCAAAGGCAAAGTAACCTGTCGTATATCATGTATTCTATTGATTCAAACTCAGCTCTTCAATAACGCAAAGGTAGAAGTCTTATAAATCTTACTTTAGTTGAGAGTTGACATGCGGCAGGGTTTTGTCACACAGCCCTGCTGACAGAAGATTCTCTCTCTTTTTTTCCAGGTAAGAACCTCAACGAACTGAAAATGGTTGTCTTTAGTGGCTGCTAATCAAGCTTTTTGTATGTGCACTCCGTGCTCATGTCAGTGAGTCTATTAGTTTATGGGCTTCCAGTCTCAGTATGTTCGGATTATTGGGGTATTCTTTTTCCTTCCCTTCCTCTGCCTTTCGGACCTCTGACCTCGTGCGCGGTTAGTGAGCTGTCTTGGCCATGTTTCATGGTGCCGTTGGCAGGGAAAGACATGGGTTTTTCATTTATGAGCTGCCTTTCGGAGCGTTCCAATAGACACGACAATTTTGGCTAACACGAAAAAAAGGCACGTGATCATGGGCATGCCATATTTAGCGTTTGTACTTGCTGGAAGAGAACGACTGCCAATGTATAAATGTAAATAGCTCCAAATGTATCTAAGTGTAAATACCTCCAAGGACAAAGTATTATTTTTTTTTAAATCTCTTTGCAACATTTACTTTTAAAAACTAAAATAACTGTATCTTGTTCTGACAGTTGCTCAAGTTTATAGCCCCCTTCATTCCAGGAAGGTTTATTAAGTAAGCAAAGAAGGCAATTTCACAGGAGCACCTCAACTTCGGGTGACTCAAGGTCTTGAATTTTTTTTTTTTTTTTTGAGGAATTTGCAGAGTATTTAATTTTTCACTTTTAGTGAATTTACAAAGGCAGTATGCTTTATTTTATTTAAATTAAATTCAAGTTTCATTTAAATTTTGGAAAACTATTCTAACGGCATTTTTAATTAATTAATGTTTTAAATTTTATATTGCATTGCTTAATAATTTTGAAAAATCTATTGTTTTACTGCTTAAATATATTCCGATCTTATATATTTAACCCTTTGCACTTGAGAGATGATTCATTCTCACCATTCAAGACGATACATCATTTTGACATTTTATTAATTTATTTCCCAATTTTGATTGTTAAAAATACCTAAAGAATGGTAAAAAGATGTAAATTAACTTTTCGGGGAAATTCAACTTGAAACAATTATATGTACATTTATTTTTCGGAACAATAAACAAGCCCTTGTATTAGGTGAATAATTTTGCATCGAATTACTTTTCCGTGTGCAAAGGTTTAATTATAAGTTAAAAAAAGTTTTAATAATAATACTAAAAAGTTTTGTCTTTTTTTGTTAGTCATCTATTTTTAAATTTCAGTTCCTTTTTTTTTTTTTTTTTTTTTTTTGCGTACAATACACTAAAACCGATTTTTTTGAAAGTGTTCACAGTTCAATATTTTGCTACTTTAGTTATCAAAATTTGTAGCTCATAATAGCTACAAATTTTATAATTTAATCTAATTACATATAGATTAAATTATAAAAACAATTTAAAAATCTGTTTGAAAGTCGGGAACAAAGGGACCCCGAAATTTACATTGCCTAAGGACTCTTACAAGGTATTATCCGGCCATGCCCTCCCCTCTACGCCACTGACATTTTTTTTTTTTTTTTTTACATCTTCCCTTCGGAAAGAACCATTAAATTAACACAAAATACGGGCGGAAACATAATGGTGCTTGAAAGTGAATGACAGTTAGTGAAATAGCAAATATAATGACAGTGGGCACACACACACACCCCCCGGATTTCTTACATTATATTTAACTTTAAAATCTAAAATAAATACACAAATATTTTTCTTTGATTATTGCGTGGGCAATCTACGCTTGCAATCATCGGTTCCCCGCTGGCGATAATTATTTTTCGTACACTTCTACAAGAATCATAAGATCAGTGTAAAAATAGATGAACTCATTCTAATAATATTAATAAGTTATAAATCTTAAAACTCTAATGTATCCCAAAAGTTTAGAAACTGACACTCTTATAATGATATCCGAGATATTACAGAAATCGATATTATTCTTATAAAAGTGTTTTCAAAATTTTTATTAAAGACATAATTACGTAATAGTTGAAACATAGACATAAAATGAATCAATATTTAGAAGATATTAAGGATGTTAAATTACGAAGATTTAAATAATGATAACAATAATTGGCAAACTTTTTTTTTCTTTGCTTGAATTGTATATATATATATATATATATTTGAGCATGAATCAAAATTTTTCCAAGTATAACAATCAGAACATCTCATTGTTTAATATTTATATTAGCACCAATTTTATATTTTTGCCATTTTGATTATTTTTCGGCACTTATTATGATCTGATAAATGTAACGTTTGAAAATATACGAAGTTTATAATATCTTCTGAAAGAAATTGTGTGAGATTAGAAATAAATAAATAAAAACTTTATTTTAATCTGTTATTTTTTTTTTCAAAAATATTTAGAAAAATCATAAAAGATTATTATTTTATAATTATCTGTTGTTGAAATTTAACCTTTATATCATCGTAATACTCAAGAAACTATATGATATTTATTCAATTTTTCTTTCCCTTATTTCCCTCTATGAATATTTACAATAAAAGAAACTGAAATAAATTTATTTTATAGCTTTTTCATCATAATTTACATTTCCCAGCTTTCTCTTTCGGAGAATTATCCTAATTTGGTGATCAAAACAAAATAATCGTTACGTAGAAGTCAAATATCTCTATATGAAGGTATACTAAAATAAGTTATTACTCTTAAACCGTATCATGCGAAATTAGAATGAAGTTAATAAAAAGTTTTTATTGCTTCTATTTTTCTTGAGTTTATCATGCACAAGTTCAAAATTTGAATGCCCATGTTCAAAATTTAAATGATCTAACTTGATTTTTCCCCATGTCTTTTCAGACAAATATTAACATTATCTGCTTTTACTTACTTTTCTCTTATATTAAAAAGAAATAAAACTTTAAGATGTATGAAATCTAGGCCGTAAAAGTCATTTGATTTTTAATTCATATTTTCCTATTTAGTTATATGATTTTTATTTAAACTATTTTTAAAGCAGCTTTTCTTAACTTATTCTGTTTTCATCATTCTTTTCATTTACTGTAAAAAAATATAACAAAACTTACTAGAAAATCCCGGTTACAATAATCGTTTGGTTTTTAATTTTAATTTTCTGACAGTCAAAAAACACGGATGAAAAATCCTTTTTTACAGTAATCGTTTGGTTTTTAATTGTAGTTACTTTTTACAGTTAAAAAAAAACTGATGGAAAATCCCGTTTACAAAAATCGGCTGGTTTTTAATTTAAGTTTTTTTACAGTTAAAAAACTGCTAGAAAATCCCGTTTACAATAATCGTTTGGTTTTTAATTTTGGTTCCTTTATAGTTAAAAAAACTGCTGTAAAATCTCTTTTACAATAATCGTTTGGTTTTTAATTTTTGTTCTTTTACAGTTAAAAAAATTGTCGGAAAATCTCGTTCACAATAATCGTTTGGTTTTAATTTTTGTTCTTTTACAGTTAAAAAAAAAAAAACTGCTGAAAAATCCGGTTTACAATAATAGTTTGGTTTTTATTTTCTTTCTTTCATCAATAAATGAATAAACAAATAAAAATAAATAAATAAGCCTAAGGCTTTTATAAGCTCTGTCTGCTTTTATATTTCTTTATGATACTTGATACTTTAATGAAATAAAGCCTTAGATTTGTAAATAAAAATTCTTTAGTTTTTAAGCTGTTTTCCAACTCATAATTAAGAACCTTTGTAAATTTTCTCTGCATATATAGTACTTGATTTTTCTTGCAAACCAAATTTAAAATTATATGCAGTGTTTATTTTACAATAATTGATCCAATTCATGTTGTAGTCGTTACATGCACACTTTATCAAATACCAATCTGCATATTTCTTTAATTTATGCTGTGACATCACATTCTTTTCCGCTTGAAATATGCACAGTTGATTTCTGATTTAGAGAAATGCGGCGCATTTAATGCATAGAACATAAGCACGATTATTAAGAATTAATATAGTTTTCGTCTCGACAGATGAAATTTGATCTGCTTCACACTTGTTTTAGATTATGAAACGAATAAATATTAAAATCCTCACACAAAAAAAGTTTAAAGTAAGCTAAAAAAAGCTTGCTGATTTCATTTCATTTTTCAAAATATGAATAAGAATTTCACCAATTATTCCAATTTAGAAGGAGCAAATTTTAGAACGTATACATTCTGTAATTAAATTAAACACTCCCTCTTGAATATGATATGAATGCTTAGCAATATGATCTTAGTTTTAAAATTAACGTAATGTTCTATTGTAATCAAAAAACGCCCAGAATGCTTCATTTTAAGTATACTTATAATAGTTATGCACTTCAAACTTTTATCAAATATTTTTGAGACATATATAAAAATATGGAAAAAGTCAGAAATTTGTGTCATTTTATGATCTGCTTTTAATGAGTCGCAAATTTTAACTTAGTCGATTTTCCAAAGTGGCAAATGTGATTCAGTAAAAAATATCCATTAAAATTTTTCTCGCAAAAGAATTCTTGCGACGAAATGCTGTGAAAGGCCTTTGAAGACAACTGCTTATCAAAAACAAGAGTGTTCGAATGGAATAAATGTTTAAAGAGGATAAGGAATCTGTCATAGATGAATCACTCTCTGAAAGAACATCCGCTTAGTTTTGTCAACACCATGTCGGTCAGACCAGAGAATTGCAGCTCAGTGATCGTCTGATAGTCATTTAACAATTATTATTTATATTTTGCAAATGTCGGAAATAACAAAAACTATGGAGGAAGAACTCATGAACTTTGCCAAAGGATAATACATCGTTTTGTAGCACTATTATTTTTCAAGATTGTTTTGACAATAAATAAATAAAAAAGTCAACTGTAGCTTCAGAATCTTTGTATTTACCTGATATAGCACCATGGGATCTTTTCCTTTTTCACGACTGGAATTGCCTCTTCGTAGTTACCATTTTGAATCCATTAATTCTATAAAAGGAAACTCTCTAAGATCTCTGAAAATGTTTTACAAAAAAGACTTTAAGGCATGTTTTGTCGATTGGAAAAAATGTTTGCAGAAATGCATTGTAGTCAAAGGAAATTGCTATAAATATTAATAAACTAATATCCTTTGTTTTATTACACCATTCCGGGTACTTTTTGATCAGAGTAATATTTTATCCGAAATATTTTTAAGGGAATCTTTGGCTTATAACACGCATTGAAATACGAACAAATTGGCTACTTGACATTTTCTGCATATTGTCAGCTTGTTTAGCCAACGTCTATAATCTTTTGGTTTCCTCTCTATAACGACAAATCTCGGCGGATTGATGATGAATTTTCGTTTCAAGTTGCCTTGAAATGTTTCAAGTTTGAACCCAATTCTATCAAAATATGTAGATTTGATGCTTGTTAAATCTGACATAAAAGATCTTTTGTCCTATTCTAGAGTAAAGTGGGCATTTGGAGATAAGATACATTTTTGATTCTTTTACATTTTCAGGTATCTTCTTCATTGCCCTCAGTCGGAAATCTGGAAGTTTTCCGTAAATTAATCGTTGTGTTGCTTTAAAATGGAAGGTTAATATTAAAAAACTAGATAGGATCATAATACATGTAGAGACAAGAATAACTCATGAGGCTTCTTACAACTTTCTAAATAATCTGAGCTTAAATAGTCGTTTCTAACTTATAAATCGTTTGATTTATAAGTTATTTTCCTATTCGCATACTTTCTAATAAACTTGTCATGCCAGGGAACGACTTACTTGGCATTGGCGTACAATAGTATGGAATATTAACTTTCGGCTTCTATTTAGCATTTTTACTGAGTCTAGCGTCCATTCTTGGCGAGTTATTCGGCGATTATCCCTGGCATGCGTTAATAGCATCCGAAAATCGAATGTGTGTTTCAGACATGTTTCTCACTAGCATTCGGAACAAAAATTTGACGCAAAATGACGTAGCAGTCACAAAATCCCATATCAAATTTGACACATTTAAGTCATTGCATTTTTGAGTTATCACGTTTACATGTATCTGAAAGTACAGACAGACAGATGGTCAACCCGTAGCTGGATTTGGCTCAAATTTTGATAGGAAACTACAGTATAGATGTTAAATCTTTTTACCAAACATTATTCATCTAGATCTCTTCATTTTTTAATTATCATGTTAATTTATATTTGAACAGGCGGACAAACGAACCATCTTTGAACAGTATTCCCAATTGATAGAATATTGATGGAAATATGCAAATTTGGCTGCATACCAAATTTCAACCGTCTAATTCTAAGCATTTTATTTTTTTATTATTTATTCTTGTCACAGATATATAGACAGACGAACATTTTCATAAAATGTGTTTTTCGAACACAGAAAATTCGAAAATTTTTACAATTACTGTATTTTCTCTACACTACGAATACGAGAAAGTAAATAGAAATAAACCCAAATTATTGCTATTTGCTTCTATGCTGAAACAAATAAACAATGAAATTCTACACGTAAGTTTTCATTAATCGTTTGGTTAAAAATAATTAATCTTTATTTTTTCCCTCTCACCCAACACCCACACGATGATTTCTGGAGACAGCCCTCTCGTTTCGAAATGCTCGGGCACGCGGAGCCGCTCTTGTCACATTCATTAAAAACCCATCAATCATTCATTTATTCGTCTCTCATTTCTTCTTCATTTCCCCTCCCCTTTCGAACACGGAAGGGGGGGATCGGGTTTCCATGCCTCGTTCGAAAAGATGTTCCAAAATGATCGTTGTAACTACACATTTATTACAGGATTTTTTTTTTAAAGCTTTCTCTTTCTTTCTCCCCCTTTTTGCGTTACAAGTAGTTAATGGCCGTGATTTGCCTTGTCGTATTACTTTGACGTAATATGTCAGGGTTGAAAAAAACGGAAGAGTGTTAGATGAGGGGGAAAAAAGATTAAAAATGTGTTGCGTTATAACTTTGTTTAAAAAAGTTGACTTTTTTTTATGCCAATTTTAAGCGAATAATGAATTCTCTTTTTGTACAATGGAAGTCTTACATTTATTTAAATTAATTTCGTTATTCGGAAGGTTATTTTGTTTTTATTGCATTATTAGCTGTGTATGGCTGATCTAGGCTTTAATCTCTTATACATAACTTAGGGCCGCGGTGGCCTGGTGGTAAGGTCTCTGCTTCGGAACCGAGGAGTTTCAGGTTCGAGACCCGATTCCACCGAAGAACCGTCGTGTACGGTGGGTGGTCTGTTGCACGTGAAATCCGTCCTAATTCCTTCCGCTGGTGTGGTGTAGAGAGGGGGGTGACAGCTCAGGTGTCGTCCTCGTCATCTGACTGCGGTTCAAAATTACGAGGTCCGTCCCAAAATAGCCCAAGTGTTGCTTCAAACGGGACGTTAATATAAATAAAACCAAACCAAACCTTGTGCATAACTTAATGGTTAAGAATTGCCTAAGAAAAAAATGTGTACTCATTGAACTATGCCATACATCAAAGCCGTGTGATTTTAATCGCATTAATTTGTTCTGTTCATTGTGCATAGTTTAACTTCATCTATTATTTTCCATCATTTATCTCCCTATTATCTTTAGATTCATCTATTATGTTTTTATTCTCTAACTGAACGATCATCTATGATGTTTTCATTCATCTTTTGAACGGTCATCTATTATAATTGTTTTCATCTATCAATTTCTCTTTTACATTTACATTTATTGCATTTTACATAGGCCCATGGCATCTTAGTTCTATTAAAAATGTAATTATTCCATTAATTTATCTTCTAACATTTGTAGTACTGTAGCTTTTATTGTTGTTCATGTAAACTATTTAGATATTAAATAGAATCTTCATTTTTTTTAAATCAATGGTTAAATATTTTTGAAAAAAAAAACGTGGAGAAAATTAGAAGGGAAAAAATTTGCAATACAATTAAATTGATATCATTAAAAAGATAATCTTTACATTTTATAACAGTGTAAAATTCACTTTTGTTCAATAAGAATTTTAGGAAATAACGCAGAAATTTTTTTTAAATCTCACTTGATTTGTAATTAATTACAATTTCTAAAAAAGAAATCTTACCCTGTTTCGGATTTTTCATCACAAAAGGTGTATTTATGCCAGATTTGATTCTTCTAAGTCTAACGTCCATCTTATGAAGTGCTAAGTACACTCGCATATAACCAAGAACGCTCGCACGCATAAGCACACACACTTTCGAGATCCACCACTAGATCTAGAGCTGCCAAATTTGGCCGGTTGCTGCTTCTTAAACCGTGTTCTTACGACCTGTGGCCTTACAGACGAGGCACACTTACCCTCCCCCCTCCCTTGACCCTCTTTTGCATTTTCCGGGAGTCTTTTGATGTCTGGACAGTTTACCGACAATTTATCGGTAAACTGAACAAACATCAAAGCACCCCAGAAAACCTTAAGAGAAGGTCAAGGGGGGGGGGGGGTAAGCGTGCCTCGTCTGTAAGGCCACAGGTAGTAAGAACACGGCTTTAAAGGATTGATATTCTCCAAAATGGAATTTAAAAAATTCTAGCGTTTTTGCTTCTGACTTCTAAATCCATTTTTTAAAATTCTACTGCACAGTAAAATAAATAAATAAGCAGAAGTTTCTTTGTGATATAAATTTTATTTTTGTATGTCTTTCCACTTAAACTTTTATAAATTAAAAACTATATATATTTCTATTTTACTACATTGATTTTAATTTTTTTTAATATACCGCGTTTATAACATCATGCGCTACAATCATGTTTTGTATGCACATGATCGGGCTATAAATTAGAGCAAAATGAAAAATATAGTATTAAGATATACAAATCAATTGTAAAACAATATCATATTATGATACTTTAGAGTAAGGATTTGAATTTCATTTAATTTCTTTTTTCTTTCTTCTTCTTTCCCCTCACTTTCTCTCCACCCTTTTTTTTATGCATCCACAGTTTTAAAATAGTGAAGTTAACAGTGTTATTTACATTTTCCAATAAAAAAAGTTTTCCCAGTATCTAACACGCGTTTTTACTACTTTTTCAAAACGAAGAAGTTTTTTGCAATGTACTTTTAATTAAATTAAAGCAAATCATCCTTTTGAATATTAATTAAAAAATATATATATAGTTCATGGTTGAAACTTACCAAACTATAGATTTTTTTGGAAAAGAAAAAAAAAAAAAGATGTTATATTAGTTCAAATTTCATTCGATGAAAATTTATCTCTAGATAGAGTTATAATTCACCTGATTTTCCTATCTCTTTTAAGCTCCGTTTATTATTTCTGCTACTGGCAATGAATATCAAGTAGACACACCTCAAAATTTAAAATCCTTACTTTCCTCTCACTCCCCCACCCCTCCAACTCCTCTGCCGACCACTTTTCGATAACTTTCCTGTATTCTCTTTTAAATGCTCTTTTGATACCTCAATGTCTTTTGTTTTTGTTTTTATTTTAAACAAGTGTTTAGTGCTGGTTTTTATGTTCTTCTAAACCGAGCTAATCTTATTCTCTACGCTCTTGGCTGCTTGGCGATCGTTTTGGCTCTTAAAAATCAGTCGCCAAGAGAAACTCGAATAATGTTACGTAACAACTGTACGGATACATGTAAACATTGCTAGAAGTAAACACTTACTAAACTATAGGTAGAATAATTTAGATATTCTTTTCTTCTTTAATCAATGCTAAAATATTGTAAACTCAAAAAAAAAAAAAAAAAAAAATCTTGCTGGGTTCCCAAATTTCGAATTAATGTCAAGTATAACAGTTAAGTCGACAGCCCTCCTAGCCCCACCTCTCTAAATCAGGTGGATGGTGCTTGACCTTTGACCTATTTAAAGTGCACTAAGGCGGTATATACTCAGAAATTAGTAGTTGGCTGATGGGGTGAGGGCAACCAGGGACTACAGATGTAATGGGCATCATACAAACATCAATGCATCAACCTTTTAATGCTAACTATGGTAAATGGGGATAAAAAAAGGATATCATGCACTTACTTTTGCTAAACCACTGATGACATGATGATTGGGGGCAAAATAATTATAATTAGCCCCAAGTGCCATTTATCTTTGCTGCTCTTCTATATATATATGAAAATTCTATCGAAGTTTTCCTGTAGTAACTATTATTCACAACGTGGGGTACTTCAACGGGAGGTATGAGGATGAGAAGCTTCCGGTATGATGTTTGGTTCTTATCATCCGGGTAGGTATAGAAATGGTTTGCGGTCGGTAACATCCTACCGATGACGAAACGTACCTCCCATCGGAGAGTTTGCACCGTGGCCGGTGAGGGTTCTTAGCACTCAACCTCAGTTCTTCTAATGCTGTCGGGGCGGTCCGGTCATTCAGATTTATTCCTGTTGGAGTAATGAACTTGTGACTGCAATAACTACTAAGCATATTATCATATAAAAATTTAATTTTTATATTTCTTTAAAATTCAAAAATTGGCTTTTCAGTGGTTTCAATTTTATTTCTTTAAACTTTTTTCTAATTTTCGCAGAATTGAAAAAAATATTTTAAAATACATTTCACAATAATTCTTTTATTATTTTAAATACTGTATTTATACTCTCCGCTATTAAAATCTGTTTTGTATGTCTGGTATATAAATAAGAGTAAATTTTGAAAATAAAATAAAGATGCACGAAACGAGCATGGAACATTATCATGTTTTTTCAACAAACATGATGTTTTAAATTAGACTTCCGAATTTTCTTTAAATTCACTGATTTTTTTTTTTCATTCTAATTTCTTATGTTTCGTGTTTTCTGTCATTAACAACATTAATAAAGCGTGATATATGTTCTATATATTGTGCGAATATATATTCTGGGCATCGTAGTTACAGGTTGGATTCAAATCTTTAGTAACTTTCCGTGCAAACAAAATCAGAACTTTTCCTTCCCATGTCGGCTTCCAGACTTATGTGAGGTCTGATCTGATAACTTTGTGTAGCGCTCTGATATAAAAATTACTTTCCAGATACCACCTATCATCATTACCATACGGAACGCATCAGAGATTACTCAGAAGGTTTTGGGATTACTCCAAAGAAATAACTTACAAAACAAGTGCACTATTTTGATCTTGCGTTGTGATTGAAATCACCAATATGGTTAGTGGCTTATCTGTGGAGAATGGGTACGAAGAAAATAATTATCATGTTTTAGAATTATTATTTTTTTTGCTGCGAACAGTTATGCGTGCTTAAGGAAACCACCGGCAATTTTCACCTGTTTGATTACTCGTATATTCTAACAAAGTATGGCGCATTCTGGGCTTCATAAGTATATGCATGTTTGTATTCTCTTTTTATTGATTTTTTAAACACAAATCTATTATTGTGAAGACAAGATTCCTTATTAAATTTTATTTATTTAATCTTGCTCACATACTCACGAATTTGCAGATACATAGATGGTCAATTCGTTGATAGGTGTGGTCTAAAATATTTGATATGCATTTATCATCTTGTTTATAACACTATATCCAAAATTCCATCGAGCTTCTAGGGAACGCTGAATGTCATATTCAGAGGTCGACACTAAGATATAGTTCTGTAAATAATTTACTTAATATACATATATTCCAAAAATAGAATTTAAGAATGTCTAAAATGTGGGGATTCATCAATTTGCTACGAACGGAATTTGTTCAAAATTTGACAGAAATCTAGGAATTTTGTGTAATTTCATGTAAAAACTTTCACCTGCTCAAATCACTTTTGAGCTATCATGTTTACAGAAAAACATAATAGAAAAATTTGCTTTTCGGACTCAGAGGTCTAAAAGACGGAAATTTGTCAAAATTTCGCGATCGAATTTTTCGACGATTTTTCTTGTATACTTCATACAAAAGAAAGTAAAAAGTGAAAAAAATGTCTACCGTAAAACACAAATTTATTAACATGGGGAAATTTTGAAAATAATATTTTCGTCCCAACTAAACTAAAATTTCTTCAGAAATAAAAATAAGGAAGTATAAAAATAGGTTCTTGATTCAAATGGACAAATTTTAGCCTAAAATTGTGGAAATAATAAATAGCATGATTAGGCTTAGTGTATCGATACAGTTATTTAAGCAATGGTTGATATTTACATCGTTAGAACTACAAAATATAGATTTTAAATTATTTGAAACATCTAGAAGTAGAGTCATATTTCAAGTAAGCGGTCAAAACATACCAAATCTAAGGTCTAATGGAGATAAAAGAAGCGAGCTCCAAGTTAATTTTGGACACAAAGAAAAAAATCTTAAATTAATTGAAATGATTATGTATCAAAAGTTATAGTTTAATTAAAAGAACAATTAAAATGATAAAATTAATTTCCCTTTGGTGCTTGGCAACTCTTCCTTGTGCCTTCCAATACTTCTTCTAGATAAATTATTTCTGAAGTGATTGTTATTATAATTGGCCCATGATAAAATGTTTATGTGTTACACAGCAAATATTACTGAGTTTAATGAAAAATTAAAATAGAGTGTAATTCCAGGATTAATTGTGTAATAATTAATTCTGGAAACTGCATATTATATTATATAATTTGGAACACAATTAGACTGAGTAATTCAAAAATCTGAATTTATCATTATATGTGATTGCAAAGGTATTTTTTTTTATCTTTCTAATGTTAATTTATTTTTAAGGATCTTATTTAAGAGCAAATCAAATCTTTCACATCGCTATAACTTCAGTTTATGTTATATCGTATAACACTGATTTAGGACATTATTGCTAAATCAAATCTGGAAAATCAAACTTTGCTCAGTAGCCTTTTTTTTTTAAAGAAAATATTTAGATACGAATTATATCATGATTATATATAAAATATTTTCAATATTACCTACATATGAACTTGTCATTTAATTAAAAAAATATCATAAATGCACTTAACATTTCGAAATAATCTCCTTTAGAGTATTCATTTTACAGTTTATCTCTCATTACTTATCACTTTGAACTTACTCTCAGTGTTACCGTGGTGAAATTGAGTTCGAGCCAGTAAGAGAGCAAATAGAAATGGCTCTAATAGTTAGTTATGATTTTTTTTTTTGTAAAATTGCTTTTTTTCAGGGAAAAACCGATATAGATAAACTTAAAAAGCAAAAAAATTAAATATAAATACGTAAATAAAAAATAAAGCATAAAGCGCACCTGGAACCGATGATCCTCAACATACGCATCATTCATACTGTTCTGACCACCATACTGCACTGCCCAAATAATAAAAAGTAAAATAAAAAATAAATTTTTTTGTGTATAAAATCGCGTTATAGGATAATAGCATTATTTTTATACCTATATAATTGTAGACTTTTGGTCAAGATTCCCTAAAATTACAGAACTTTGGGATTTTACCAGACCTGCCCTGTCATTTCCTTGGGGAGATTTAATCTTGTTCACTACTAAGCAGTAACTACAGAATGCCACTTTTCTAAGCCACCATATATTTTGATGAATTCCTATTAAGCCTCTGATCAGTTCATTAGCTTGGGCGAATTTCATGAAAGATGGGAACCCAGCCCCACTTCCAGCAACCTGCAGCCGACACAAGGTGGCTTTTCTTGCCGCAACATTACCTTGCATCTGTCAACTCCGCCAAAGATTTAGGAAGGCCGAGGCTACTGCACAGTTAATGGAAAAGCAGTAAAACGAGAGTTTAACAACTTCAAAGGAGTGTTCCTCTGAAAGAAAGAAACATTTACCTCCTGCCGAGTGGAACCTCCTCCAAGACTCGAGCCGCTACTGATCATTTTGTTTGTAGCCTTTTCTTTCCTGATTTTCTGTCGGACGGATCAGGTGATAATGATAGCACACTTTTCAGCACGAGATGCAACTAGTTTCACTGAAGTTGATAAAACGAGAACGGATTTAACACTATTCCTTAATAAGCGCAACAATGGGCTTTATAAAAATGGTGGGAATTTTCTTTGTTATTCACTATGTGCAAATAGACAATAATATATGAATTTTTTATTACCTGTAAATGCATTATTAAACGTAATGCATTTAAACTTATTCGACAGAAATTAATAAGGCATAATTGTGCTAACTTTGTTTCGTTTTCCTTTTAATAGTACATCAATGAGTTCCTGATATTAGACTTTATATTAAAAGAGTGACTAGAAATATATGTTCCATCCTATATGTCGCACCATTATACATTTAAAAGTAAACGTCACTTTGCTTTTAGATATTAGAAAGCATTTCTAGTGACAAATCATGTCAGTTGTAGCACCAATTCTACATTTTTTAGAATCAAAATTTTTTCATCTGCTTTTTACTTTCTCGCATACGTAGTATAGTAATCGTTAAAAAATTCGAACGCTAGAGTTTGACTAATCACCACGTTTTAGACCTCCCTGAGTTCGAAAAACACATGTTTGGGAAATGTTTGGCTGTTTGTCTCTGACAAGGAGAACTCAAACACGCTTTGAGTTAGACGAATGGAATTTGGTAAACAGGCTTCAAACTAAATTTGCAGATATCTATCAAATTTTGAACAAAATCTGTTCAGAGGAAGTCTATCTGTCCGGTTTTTCGTATATAAATTAGTACGATGTCTACAAAACGAAGACAGTTAGATAGATAAAATTGGATGCACAAACTAAACATCTTTAGTATAGACACCTACTAAATTTTGAGTGAATTCACCGTTTGTCGGTCTGTACTTTCAGAAGCTTGTAAATACGATATCTCAAAAATGCAATATTTCTAAAATAGCAGAGTTGGTATGCGATTTTGTGATTTTAAGTGCAGTTAGATGTTAAATTTTTGTTTCAATCGGTTGGGAAGAACGCGTCTAGAAGCCCACATTTGGTTTTTGGATACTTTCAATCGCATGCCAAAAAAATAATCACTAAAACACGCACCAAACATCACACGATAGATTCAGTAAATGTACTAAATTCGCGCCAAAGATTGATAATTCGTAACTATTGTATGCGAATAACGTGCAAGGCGTTCACTGGGATAACAGTTTTATTAGAGAGCATCTGAGAAAGTGGCCGGGATAGCCTGGTTGGTAGAGCAT
Source organism: Argiope aurantia (assembly GCA_026543865.1). Classification (NCBI taxonomy): domain Eukaryota; kingdom Metazoa; phylum Arthropoda; class Arachnida; order Araneae; family Araneidae; genus Argiope; species Argiope aurantia. The sequence continues at coordinate 14,402 of JAPMOR010032948.1, read as the reverse complement.
TGGATTCGCATCCCTTAGGCTGTGCGTTCGAACCACGCCGGCCGAAGACTCTCCGTGTGTGTAATGGTTGGCGCACGTAAAAACCTGTCGCTGTCACAAAGTCCTCCACGGCGAGAGTAATGCCACTGGTTCCGAGGTGATCATTCTCTGATTCAGGTCTAAATTACGATCTGTGGATGAGTGAATGAAATGAATAAATGAAGCCCGCACCGTAAAAAAGGTTGTGAGGCGTGAATGCCATCTTCATTTGAACTAGAAGTGCGACTTCTGCCCTTGGGTGCTCGAGGGTCTGTACCCTCAGAAGTTACTGCGAAAAAGCTTGACTTAAAATAGTCACGCGATAACAACTGAGAGTGTTTCAGGGAGACTATTCCCGTTGGTTATATACTATGTTATAAATTGTGTCTATTCTTATAAAAATTAACATATTTTCAGGGAAAGTTGCTATCTGTTGTTAGAGTAAGTCAATACAACTTTACTTATAGTTGCAGATGTTTCAAGTTCTATTTTGATTATTCAATCAATTCATAAAAGTGTAAATAACATGAAATAGCAGAATCAAATAAGTAAGAATTTATCTCTAGAAAAAGAATAGTTTTAGCTTCGCTTATCCAAGATTAGCTTTAATGTCATGACATGAACACAGTTTTTACAATTACTTATGTATATTCGTGGTTGCCAACGGACAAATGGAAATCCGATGTTGAAAAATATCTAAACGTGTATTTAAAAATGATGAAAGTAGGAAGTATATTTTTTAGGATCTTAAAAAGGGTTAAATAAAGATTCATTTTAAATTGCGTCTATACAATCAAAAAAGATCCTATTTCTTTCGATCTTATGCTTCCAATATTGATCAATGTGACACCTCGTTGTTATATCGCATTGAACAAAATAATTGACTCCCAGTTTTGTTTTTTTACTTTTATACATTTATAAAATTTTTACATGGAGAGATTGTTAGAAAAGTCACCTTGAATAAAATGTAAGGAAACGCCGTAAATTAGAAAAATTCTTTTTAAAATTTATAATCAGATATAATATAATTATAATTTATAATCATAATTATAAATCAGATTATAATTATTATTTAGTTATATCACGATTATAATAATTATTTAATTACAGCGGATTATAATTATAATTTAAAATTAATAATCATGTAGTAATAACTCTTCGTTTCTTCTGAGAATTTTTTTTTCAAAATAACATTCTTTTTTTTCTTTATCATTTCCGATTTCAAATTAAAATTCAGTTATAATGTTTCAAGTAGTTTAGGTTGGCGAGATCTTGGTTTTTAAATTTTAGTATCATTAGTTCGAGATTAGCTCTACTAAAGACCTGATGCGTATTATATTGAAGGACAGGAGTATAACGATGATTCTTTGTGTGTGAGTTTGGAACACGTTATAGTTAAATGTCTTTACGTTGGTGTGGAGTGGAAGTTAAGATGAAAGGTTGTAGGCCATTCAACAATACAAGAATACTCCTAAAGCAACCCTTATATGGTTTTAAAGATAGTTAATCAGAACTAGACTTATTAAATCATTGATTTTTAAATGGCGCAGAAAATCATTAGAACACAAATTAAAACTTTCATTTTCTTCTTTCAGACTGAGCTGAAATAATTAAGAAAATCATCTTCATTCAACAGATGTCCTTAAAGGATTTTTTAGACATGTGTTGGATTAAAAGTAATAAAAGTTAGATTAAATTAAAGGTAAGATAGGCATCGAAAGTAATAAATTCAGAGCACGTATTCTTCATTGAAATTCCATTACTACTGAAAGTGTGTACATTTTATGATCAATATTATTTATCGATTTATCATATAGATCATTTATTGTTAGACATTACATGTTATTATTAATAATATCTATCTCGCTTATTATCAGTAATAACTTGTTTTTCACATTGGCCTTAACATATAAAGAATTGTTTAAAATAATAAATTTTATATTTGTTCAATTTTTCCGATTTTGTTTCATATATTTCCAGCTTCAAAAGTTAATGAAGAATATGGGCGATTTTCTGTTAGCTGGTTGAATCCAAAATTTAGCACAAATCTACAGTTTTGATGGCAAATACAGATTCTAAGTTTCATATATCTAAGATGCTGTGTTTTTCAAAAATTAATTTTCAAGTTTAATTCACAAAGACCCACAGGTCAGTCCTTTAACTTTTTTAGTTGAAAATCTAACCTCCAAACATTATTTTCTTGAATGCAGAAAGGTCTAAAACGATGAGATTTATAAAAATCCCGTGGTCAAATTTGTTAACGGTTTCAATACTTTCACTTCGTATGTCAGAAAATAAAATCCTAATATCAAAACATTAAACAGATTCTAATTTGGTACTGCTTTTGTGCTTTGGTACTCTAAATGTGCTTTTTAGTTTTATAATAATAATAATTTAATCGATTAATCTGTGCTTTACTGTTAGAGAATAACCGATATTACAAAAGAATTTTATTCTAAACGCGGATACCGAAACGAAATTAAAAGTAACATATTTGGATACTCTCAACTAAATTGAAATATCTAATGCATTATAATTCTAAAATTTCAGGTCAAATATTTCAAAAAAATTGACATGTAGAGTGAGACATGACGTTAGCTCATTCTGTAGAGATTGACATTTCGGGAACATGTTTCAAGATATAGGTCATAAATATTCCTACATCGGTACATTTTCTTTTTTTATATATATATTTACGATATGCTAAGAAAAATCATCGCAATCGTTAGAAAATTTGGCCTAGAACTTTTGAAGAATCATCACCTTTTAAACCACTCGGAAAAAATAATAAGATCCATCTTTCTGCCTTTGAACACGATATATTAAAAACGAAAAGAACTAGACATATTTAATTAACTACAGCGCTTACATTAAAGTTAGAGATGCTTCATATTTTTGATGAAATCTGTTTAAGTAAAATTCCTCTATTCGTCTATCTATATGCATTAGAATATGATGATTTAAAAAGTACCGAATTATGAATTTCTTTTTAAATATGCAAACTAACTTACATCAATCTCATAGCTTATATGGCTTTATCAAGAACAATTAAATTTAACAAAATCTTAAAACAATAATCAAAGATGACGAACAAAAAATTCTGAAAAATTGTGAAATATTGCAGGAAAGGATTTATTATTAATTGTAAGTACGTTTACATAAATTAATTGCCTTTTCTTTATATTCTTCACTGAGTATTGAATATTAACAACGAAACAAAAGAATAAACAATTGTTTTAGAATTGGGGAATGGCTAAACTTGTAAGAGTTGAAGTTTCTCACGAGTTTGATGGTTTTATTTATTTGATAATAGCCACCTTCGTCGATCATCTGGCTCTCTGGGAATTTTAATTTAACAGCCTTGTATATTGACTTCATTCAAAATTGAACAAAAATCTGAAAATTTGGTGTAAACAACAGATACTAAGTTTCATCCTCCTAACAAAAAAAGAACATTTGTGAGTAATCGTATTTACAGACAGATAGACAGACTGATAAAATTCCATGCATAATTTCAAACTCAAGGAAATCTGAAACTTGAAGATTCATCAAAGCTCGAGATGGTTAGTTTGATAATTACGACATTTTTTTCGTTTTGTATTTCGCATAGCAGAAAGTAAGAAAAAACAATTTCATTTATCTTATAAATTATGCTGTGATTTTATAGAATTCTTTTGGAAAGAACAGACTGGCAAATTTCTCTGTTGACTGATTTCACACGAAATTTAGTAGAAATCTAAAAAGTTTTTGTTCAAAATGTTATCCCTCTTTTCATTCATCTACTTTTTTTTCTTTCTCGTAAGTTCCATAAATGGTCACTTTAGATTTAAAAAGGCCTAACCGTGAAAATTCGAGGTCATAAATTAACATCTCCAGATCGGATTTGTGTATAATTACAAAACTTTTCCTTTGTAAATTTTTTCCTTTTTTAATAGAATGGAACCGGGGGTAGTGGTCTCCCTATGACTTTATCGCATACTCTCTAATAAAGGTTTTATCACAAAGAACATCTTGCATGACATGGACGCACAATAATTACGAAATATTAATATTGGCGTAGATGTAGCATTTCTACTGAATCTATTATGTCATCCTTGGTGAGTCATTTGGCGATTAATCCCTGGTTTGTGGTTAATAGTATCCGAAAATCGAATTTGTGTTTAGATGCGTTTTTCTCAACCTATTGAAACAAAAATTTGACAAAAAACTGTACTTGTAGTCAAAAAATCCCTTATCAAATTTAATATATTTAATTCAGTGAGTTTTTGAACTATCGCGTTTTCATGTTTTTGAAAATGCAGACCGACAGACAGTCAGCTCATAATTCGATTTGTCTCAAAATTTGATTAGTGCCTACACTATAGATCTTAAATGAGTATGCCGAATTTTATCCGTGCAGCTCTGTTCGTTTTGTAGTTATCATGTTAATTTAGATTCAAACAGCCGGACAGGCAGACTTCCGCTGAACGGATGATGCTCAAAATATGATAGAAAAGTGCAAATTGGTGTAAAGACCATATAGCAAATTTCATTCGTCAAGCTCAAAGCGTTTTTGAGTTATTTGTGTCACAGACACAGGGACGGGCATTTTCCAAAAATGTGTTGTTCTCAGGGAGATCTAAAACGTGCGATTCGGCGAACTTTCGAATTTGAATTTTTTAACCATTACAATACTTTCTCTATAATATGTTTATTAGAAAGTAAAAGGTGTTATGTTTCAGCGCGTATGCCAAGGACTATATTCAAAAACAGCGGTATAAGGAATTCATAAATACTCCTACGAAGATGACATTAAAAATGTTTCATTTGCATTGCCACCCAGAGGGCAAAGGGTGAAAAGTGAGTTGAATGAAGGACAGAGACTAACATAGATTCTTTAGGGCCTGCTAAGCATGAAGTGTTGGAGCTAAAAACCTGGAATTTTGTAGAAAATGTGCGAGATTACACGTATTCTTTAGAGGATTTTGAAGTTTCTAAATGCCCGTTACAATCAATATCGAATTTAGAACTAATGTAGAAAATTTGCTGCTGCAAAGCTTGAGATTGCAGATTTACACACAGTAAGAATTTTCATTTAAAGCTTGTTAGTCACTTTGATCTATCAGACTCTTCATTTGAAATTGCGCATTTACCACGGCCAAGAATCTTTATTTAATGTGGCTTGGACTCTTTCCATCAAAAATTGCATATTGGTTCAGAATAAAAATTTTATTTCAAATTGCTCGGTTATTTTATTTTATCAGATTTAAGATCGGCCAATATCAGCTATCTTTACTATAAATAAAACGGCGAGGCCGCGATGGCCTGGTGGTAAGGTCTCGGCTTGTGAGCCGTAGGGTTTCAGGTTCGAGAGCCGATTCCGCCGAAGAACCGTCATGTAAGGGGGTATGTTGCATGTTAAATCCTTTATACCAAACGTCCTCCCGCTGGTGTGGAGAGTAGGGTGCCAGCTGAGGTGTCGTCCTCGTCATCTGACCACGGTTCAAAATTACGAGGTCCGTCCCCAAATAGCCCTAGTGTTGCTTTACAACGAGACGTTAATATAACTAAACTAAACTAAATAAAACGGCGTCTTTGCGCGTCTGTTGGTACTCCTCGAGATATACCATTTGATATAAAGCTTTCAAGCTTGGTACAAATATACTTTGGAAATTACGAATCCACTCCTCTAGATTATATTTTGAAATTTTAATAAAATTTTGGTGTGAAGATTACACTACAAAATTTATCTATATTCATAAGTTCGGTGATAAGATTTTATACCACATATCGTCCAACCAGTATCTTGTTTTTAGAGTTAACATGTTCACATGAATAGGCTCCAACAGAGAGGTAAACTGATCACTGATTGATTTATTCCAATACTAGGTATAAATGTTCAAATATAGTATAAAGATATATTGTAAATTTCATTCTAGCTTTTTTACGTTTACGAGTTATTTTGTTCGATGACAGACAAATATCTCATTCAAAATCTAATCTCAATATCGATTTTTTTATATAATATTAGAAATCTCAAACTGTATAGTAGAAATTCTGTTATCAATATCGAAATTCTTTTATCAATTATTTTTAAAAACCAATATCTCTGTTTCCTGAACCGACATCAGAAAATTTATCTTTATATTCCGGTCATAAAACCACTGAATTTTTCCAAAAAAAGTTTCAAAATTGGCGTTGGAGCTACATTTTACATTGCAAAAATTTGTGAAAAATCATTATTTGGGAGTTATATTTTAGGATTCAAGACATTGTTTAAACTTAAACAAAAACAAAAAAAAAAAGTTTGATTTTTACGCACTTTAGTAGTCACTCGAGCAAATAACATGCATTTTTATTTAAATAAATAAATAAATAATAATAAAACAGCATATTGGAAGGTTTTGTATTGGTGAAATTAAATATTATTTAATATTTAATTTGGCCACGTTTTATTATTATTATTATTATTATTATTATGCTAATATTATTTTAAGAGTACGCTTAAATTATTATTGGAGAATGCAAAATATAGAACCAAAATA
>JAPMOR010032945.1:0-10135 GCA_026543865.1 Argiope aurantia | reverse complement strand
AATGAGAGAGAGAGAGAGAGAGAGAAATTGGGAGCTAATAGTAGGAATTGAACGAATAATTTATGAGCGTATACAGTTTGTGGACGTGATGTCGTTTGAGGGCATGAATACTATAAAATTCCTTTTCATTGAATACTGTAGAATTAAAATTTTCAATTCATCTCAGTGTAAAAATAATTTACTTATTTATTTTTGCTGCTGGTGAATATATTTACTCTTCGGAAAGAGTTACGAGACAAAATTGGCAATTTGCAACCATTAATTTGTTTGAATCAGGAGAGAATGTTTCCAATTTCATCTATTTATCTTAACTGAAATGAATTTGGTTTACATTAAATATGTGTGTATGTTTCATGTCTCCTCTTAAAAATTTATCAGAATTCAACGAAACTGTTAACACTTACTATTTGAAACAAGAGAAAATATTCTGTAAAACTTTCAAAGTGTAAATGTTGACGAAATATAATTTTAATTCGAAATTATCCTAAATTTTGTAGTTATCCAACAGTAGTTTCGAAGCAAATTATTCCAAAAGAAATATTTTTACAACACATCTTAAACTTTAAAATTATACTTTCTCAATGATACTTCTTTTATTTCTTTAATTCCAATAAATTTTTCTGATTTTATTAAATATTTTATAAAATGAAGACGATTTTGCTGATCAGAATGCCCATGACTGTTTCCAGGTGTATTAGGAAAATACTGGGAAAATACGATGTCTCATAGTAGATGATTTGTAATGACTAAATCGAAACTGAAGAAGTTGTGCCATCATACATTAGGCGTGTTCTTATTAAAATGATTAAATCCAATGTAAGATGGCATAAAAATTTACTATTTACATGGCGTTAAATATAACGATCGAATATCAACAGAAGTAACGCTAATGCGTATATCAAATCTCTCGAACAAAAGTAACAAAATTCAACAAAATGAAGTTGAATTATCACATACCTTCTAAGTTCAATAATAAAATGTTTTAAGTTTTGAGTTTATTTCTGCTTTTCCGTTGTACCACAAACTAGCAATTTATATTCCGAGAGACTATTTAGAGACTTATTTAGTATATTTCATGATTTCAATCTATACTTATAATAAAACTCAATGTGTGTGTTGGCACTCAACGGGACAGACCGTTTGATCTACAGCTACCAAATTTGCCACATGTATACCTTGGATGTCGGCACCTTAGAGCGATTTTTTAGAATTTTAAATTATAATTTTAGTTAAATAAAAATTAAGTGAAATTTCGGTGTTTTTCCCCTACAACTTCCGAAAATATTACAGCACAAAATTGATTTTTACATCATATTGAAGTTCAAAAAATATTTTTTACAATGATACTAATGTTTTAATGAAGAAATTAAGTTTCGATTTTTAATGAATTTATAAAAAATAATTTAATCATTTTTTTCAACAATTTATTTCTTGCAAAATGAAAATTAAATTTAAGTTGCACAAGCACGTTGCACGTTAATGGGGAAAAATTAACTTCTATCAACGCATTACCATCATATTGGCAAAAGCTCAAATAAAAAAAATAAGTTAACTATCATTCCAAATTAACTATATAAAAATGTAATTTTCTGCACGTGTCTGTATGAAATTAAATAAATATGGAACAAGGTATTTTTTTGAAAAGTAAATTCAAGGAAACGTTTTTTATTATCTTTCACAATACCTATATTACTAATTCAATTAAACATTTTTATTTAAAGCAAATATGGTTTATTATGTACAAGATATCTAACAGCTCATTTGTAAACCTTTAGTAACAGACATACATCTGTTAACAAGTGGTTTAAATGAAATAAATAATTCTATTTCATATAATTTGAGTCAATAAATGCTGGTGAATTACGAATTTTAAATTTGTTCATATAATGATTGATAGAAATGAGATGAGAATGGGATTTAACAAAGACCGTTAACCCCTAATACCAAAAGAGTGCGTTCAATAGATGTCAAAATACTTCAGAGTATAAAAGGAAGATCCGAAGATACTGCTTATTAGAAACATATTTTTGAATAAACGTTTTGATTGAAGAACAATATTAAGTTTTGCAAAAAGATTTGATCTACGAGTTGTGTATTTGGAACAAAAAAAGATGATATGTTCGATATTATTTCCATGATTACAAACTTGGCAGTGAGGCTAATTGTGTAGACCAAATCTATTCCACATAGCTGGCGTTATAATCATCCGGATTAAACGACGTTCTGTTATGATATCATCGGTTTTTGAGCCATGGAATAAGGGAAAACATGTTGAGAATATTGCCAACAAATTTTTAATATTTGCTATTTTTAAAAACGTGATTCGTTTTTTTAGTGAGGTTTCCTGATAATGAAAAATGAAATCTTCTGAAGCACTCCAGCAAAGGTGAGAATCCGTGATCATTTTTGAGAGTCCGACCGTCTTATTTTACATATATCCTATGTCCTGTGAGTCATATTTTACAAAAAATTCTTAAGACGCTAATATTTTAAATAAAAAGAGTTGCATTCCCATATATTAAATCAATCACTAAAGCTAACCGAATTATGAAACTTTCAACATTATTCTTCTAAAAAAAATGGCTCATTATAGATCTCTTCATCGTCTCAAAGATGCCAATCATCTCCCAGAGGTTCACAAGAGTAATTTGTCTAAATTATGAAAATGCTTATTGTTTTAATATTGCAATATTCCAAACGTAATAAATCGGTCAGATTTGATTGCAGAAGATAGAAACGTTTATTTATTTCAAAGTTGGAGAGTCAAGAATATTGTGAAGAATATGATTTCTTAAGACCAAATGACTGCTTAAGATGTAAACTTCATAATTTTTTAAAAATATATTTATAAACCGAAGAAAAAGTAAAACATTATTGTTGATATCTTTTATATATTTTGAAAAATAAAACTAAAAACTGAATTATTTATTGAATCTGGGAAACTTTTTCTGAATAATTCTTTGAGATATTATAAATTATGATAATTATTCTGTAGTGCACCTAAAACTTCAATGCCGAACGACTCTGCTTTCAAATATCTTTTTTTGAAGTCATGCTGAGATTCACTAAAATACCTCTTTATATTAATTGTAGTTTCATTATTTCCACTTTTATTTAAAATCGAATTTTACGAGCATTATAGAAAATTAGAGAGAGACGCGTAATAAGACGCGCGTCACCAAAGACGGCAATTATTAAATAAAACAATTTTTATCAGTTGCCACAAAATGCTTAGTAAAAACTATATTATAACTCAGTATGTGTGGAAAAAAAATTCAAAGTACTTCTGTGACCAATATTAATAATACAAGGGTAAAATTCGCAATTGGCGGTTTTTAAAATCGACCATTTTGAAAAAATTATTTTACTGAAATATCACTTCAGACGATAAATGTTTTTGTATAATATAATATTTTATACAAAAATTGTCTTTATAATGAAAAAAATGGGTATGAGAGTATTTTAATTAGACATTATTATATAGTTATAATAGTTCAAATTATAGTTTAGAATAGTGAAAAATGAATACGACAAGTTCTGACAATGAAATCACGGGGGACGCAATCTTTTTAGCTGATTGGTTTCAACTTTCCTTCCAAAACTGAAGAAATAGTTTTTGTGGTTTCTTCAGTAAGGTAATTCCTTGTACCTTTATGGAGGATTATGTTTCTAACAAGAGCCCAAATTAATTGCCAACTTTGCTTTCTGCTTTGTATAATTTCGTCATCTTCTGTCCTGTTAATGCGATTCGTCGTAATGGGAATGTTGTTTCTCTCTATGTTAGAGAGAAATAAAAAAAATGTTTTCCGTAATATATCAAATGAGTATATTTCGTCAAATCAAAGTTCGGATTCATTATTTAAAAGAATTTGCTTTAAGAAACATTGGATATCATATAATTTATCTTATCCTTTTAAAAAGAGGATTTTATTTATCAAAGCATTGTTTCGTGGAGCCTAGTTTAAGTATTAAAAAATGTTGTTTTAAGCTCGGTTTCTGACTTGACTTGTTTTATATTTGTAAGCATAGAATTTTAAAATCGATACTTTTTTTACTTCTTAATGTTTTAAAGTTTTTAAATTTAGCTTACTTCAATATTCTTTATAAATATTACATTATATTATTATTATTATATATATTATTATTATTTTAATACTTGCACATTCGCCGAATACCAGTTAATTAATTTACATTTTGATTTCGTACAAAAGGACACCATTTGATAGGGAAAATAAAATATAATATATAATAAAATTGAAAATAATTGCCCTTTAGGAAGCTAAAAATAAGTAAAAAAATTTAACCTGATATTTTTTATGCATTTTGATTAAATAAAAATGTTTTATAATATAATTAAATACATAAACGCTCTGTTCATCACAATATTATTGTTACAAACCTGCAATTCGGCTTCCCAGCATAGTTTGTTCCATCAATAGAAAGAAAGTTTTACAGTCATCTGAATGGGACTAGCGCGTCGAAGGTCCCAGAGCTTGGCGACAAACTTGGCGACCATTTGGCGACTTGGCGACGAATTTGGCGACTTTGGCGCCAAAATAGATAATATCCGAAACTTCGAGAATTTTCCCGATCCGTCCAGTAGGAACCGAGATACGCCTCGAACGTTCCTGATTGGTTGAGAGGCCTCTAGCCCCGCCTCCTGAGACCTATAAAAGGAAGCCAGTAGTTAGAGACGACGGAGTAGTCCGAGTTCGAGAGCAGCGGAGTCGAGTCGACGAAGTCAGTAATCCGAACCAGAGTCGGAGAAGTAGAAGACGGAGGAGTCGGAAGCGACTGAGGCAAGCTAGTGCTGAACTGAGCTGTGCGCTACTGTCTGCGGTAGATTCTGGTTGTATGCTGCTGTGTATGCTGCACGTCTCGGGTGAAGATAATCGTCTTCTGTGCTGTATATAGTTGTCGCTTTGTGCTGTCCTGTGTGTCTTCCTGTAAATAAACGTCGTTATTTCTTTTTCCATTGCCGTCTGATTATTGAGCGTTTTCCACACCATATAACTTCCACTATCCAAACGAACCCCGGTAAAGAAAATTTCGTAACATTATAAAGATTGTTTTGAAATTCATTTGTGTCAGATTATGTTATGAATGGAAGAGTGTGTCAAAATGAGTGCTTCCTTTTATCACAAGAAGAATAAGTGTTTCTGATTTAGTTTTTCAAAACACCTAAATAGGAAAGAATTTTGTATGAGATTCTCCCTTTTCATTATATTCTTCATAATATTGAGTTATGAAAAATTCGGTTTCGAAACGCTGTCAAAAAGTATTTCTCTTGGAATTTTGAACTTAATATTATAGTTTGTCTACATCAGCGGTTCATAAGCTTTTGAATGAGTAGACAATCTACTGCATTTAGAATATTTTGAGACTCATTCGTCATTATCATCTTTATGCAAGTGATCACATTAAGTAATTTTCGATATAATTGTCGGCGAGTTCGGAACATTTCCATTACAGAGAAACGTGGCTCAGCTTTGTCGCTGAGAATTTGAAGAAAAAAAAAAGAATGGAAGACCAAGTTTGAGACGTTTAATAGCTTAGAAAGTGGACTTCCCGTTTTCGACAGTGAATGCGAAACCAAAACTAAAAAAAGTTCTTGGACAGTAGTTTAAAACAGCTCAAGTTACGGCAATTACATCTCGAGAGGAATTAGAAAAACAGCGCGATTTTAAGTTAATATTTAAGTAGATAGAAAATAATTTCATAAACATGGTTAAAACTATATAATATATTTTTGTGTGTTTATATGTGTGAGTAATTTGTAAAGCGTAATATGAAAGCCTTAAAAATACACTGTTTATAAAATAAATAAGTTTAAACAGTATAAAAATAAAAATATTATTTACAAGAGTTTTTGTTTTAATATTATTTATCTGTCACAGTTTAAAAAAAACCCCAAATCACCGTTTCAAAATTTTGAAAAAATGACGAGATTCAATATTGACGTCACACAGTTGACACGTTTATTGGAAACGTTTACTGTTTTCAAAGGACCGCCAATGTGTAATCATAGAGGGGGGCTTTAGAAAGTTTGCAACATTTTGTTTGCTATGTTCCGTTTACTATACATCATTATTTCTAGTACTTTTAACTTATTTAATTTTCTATGTGATTAATCTAATCTTCTTATTATATCGTTATGAGGCTTCCGCGTTATAACGAAATTTAGATTTAGTATTTTTAGATCATACTTTTAGAAATATGATTTCTAAGGAACTAAAATTAAAGTCTATGCTCATAGTCTCTTGTCTATAGTGTCACTAAAATAACTTTAAGATCAAATTCGATTTCGCTTTGAACATTAAAAAAAAATACACTTTGCGAGATAGATATCTTGAGCTAAAACTCATCTTATTCCCTCTGACGTTTAACCTGCCTATCACTTTGCAGAAACTGCTACTTTTTCTGGGGAAAACGTTAATATCCCAGCAGTTACCTTTTTTAAAAAGATAAATATAAAGTTAAATAATCATATTAAGTAACTGTTAAACCATTTGATATATTCTTAAATAAGAGCCTGAATTAAGTATTTTATTGGGTTTGTTGATCCAAATTTAATAATTACAAACGAATATGCTACATATTTTTTAACAAGAAAAAAATATTTATTTCTTACTTATATCGCTTCAAATTATCTAGCATATCAAATTATGAATGCAGTTTTCGAAATGAGGCATATCACTCCGTTTTTAATTGCTTTTTATTCATCAGAATTTGATTTAACCTGTGAAACAGTCGCAAATAAAATCGCATTGTTTCAAGTTTCTTCTAATAATAACAGTGAATTGATGAAATAAGAGACATTTTTAGGATTTTCAACTGCATCTGCAAGTTTTTATATCTCATATCCATTCAATTATTAAGTATTTGTAATGGATGTAGATTCAGGAGAATAGGGCGGCGTAATGAATCTGCAAGCAGCTCTGAAGAAATTAGGCTTGTTAAAAATTATAGCTTTGATTCGATTAACTTATACAACTTACATTTTAAAACTTCAATATTTTAAATTTCGAATAATCATCCATACTTCGATGTATTTTATTTTTAAATAGATATTAGAATTTTTGTATTTTATTTTGAATAATGTTGCAAGATTTGATAATTAGTCTTTTACATTATTTTGGGAAATTTTTCGTATCTTATTCCAGATTTCAGAAAATTGAAATATTAAAAGTCAGTTATACTTAAAAAGATGTTATGTGCTAATAAAAGTAAAAATTTCTATGATATTGCTTTATATTTGCCATAGAAATTAAGAAATTATTTACTAAGATATTTATATCTACTTTAGTTTAAATTATTTTTTTACTTGATTTTGAAATTTTTTACATAATGAATTTAAATATCATTAATGTTCAAACCATTCACGGTTTTAATCAATATTTAAATGCAGATATGTAATTACATCAGAAAATAAGTGAAGTAAAAAAAAGTGCACAGTCAACGAAAAGAAAAAAAAATGAAATAATGTTATCGTAAAGTTAAATGATATAATAATAAAACACGGAAAAGCTGATGCTAAATTTCTAATATTCTTAATAATATTTGACTAAACGATTTACCTACAAAAACCGAATTTATATATCATAAAACCAGTTATGGTTCAAAAATATAAGAATTATTATGTATCAACTTCTTCTTATGAAAAGAGATGTGTATCGGAATATAGTTTTTGCTTTTGAATTTCAAGCGTTAAATCATATCCGCAAAATATAGCAGATTATGCAAAGTTAAGTTTTCATTTAAATAGTGCAATCTTTGAAAAAGATTAAAAAAATAAATTATTCATTATTCTTTAAACTCCTTTTCAAATCCCTATTTAGTACTGTAACCTATTGTTTAAAACCATAGATTTTAAAGCTCCTTCTTTTCTGGCGAGGGCTTTTGGTTTAGTCGCTGCCAAATAAATATAAGTTCCTTCCTTTATAAAGGAAATTCCTTTTTCTGAAATTCTAATAACGTTTTTTAAATAATTTTTTTATTCTTTTCAAATTTTTTGAGAGTTGTTAGACATTTTATTTCCATGAATAATCCGGGATTTCCTTAAATATATCATTTATTTATATGCTCTTTGCTTAAATAAGACAAAAAGATAAATAAGACATGCGATATTAAAGCAGTAAAGAAGAATGGTAAAAAAGACATTGTATTCTCAGATTTTGCTTTTGACGTTTTAAGTTTCATTCAGTCAAGTATTACATTGTAAAAGGGCATATTTAACAATATTTTTATTGAATTTCTATATAATTTTCGGGGAAAACAATAAAATAAAGGAATTCTAATAACAAGTCATTGAGATTATACAAAACATTTGAACAATCAAGAGTTTAGGTTTAAATACCTTTTTAAGTGAAAATCTTATTTCTTCTGATTCTAAAAATTCTTTTGAATATTAACGAATATATTTTTTGTTTGATAAATGTCTTTCTAGTTTATTTTATGCAGAATTTCAAGAATACATGCATTTCTATGACAATTCTCTAAGAATTCATTCCTATATTTAAAGTTTTATTAGATGTGATTTGAAGCTTTTAAATAGCGTTTATTACAAAAGAAAAACACGGATTAATTAGAATTAAAAAGAAATTATAACTTTTCATATAACTATTATTAACGAATGTCACCTTGAAATCGAAAAAAACATCAGCTATGTAATTCACAAATCATCCAAAACTTTTCAAATTATTCTCAACAAATTTAGTTCCAATATCCATAAATATTGGCGATACGAAAAGGCACGCGATATTTTGATGCTCATCAGAGCAGGAACTTTAATAAATGATAGAAACATAATTTTTTAAAATCGCTCCCTTCATATTGAAAACTTTTTCCGAATTCTAAAGAAGCCATTATTTATGCAAAAAAAAGTTTAAAAAATATATATTCCATATAATTTTTCCACTTTATCGATATCTTTTATATTTTGACTCCTTTGTTAACATTGGAAGAAATATGGATCTCAAACTCCATTAAGGTTAAACTTGAAGGGGAAATTCTTAAATTGGCAATAAAGGTTCCATATTTCAATTTGTTCCTCCTGTATATATATATATATATATATATCTATATATATATTATCAGTACTTTTGCTTTTTAGTCTGGAAAAGAGAGGGAAATATGAATAAAATTTAGTTTATTCTTAAGATTAAGGCTTTTTTTCCCATACAGAATTTTTTTTATCTTTTAAATTATTTTTATTTTAAAACATGAAGCTGAAAGTTTAAATTTACATAGCTTATGTATTGGATATATAATATTTGTCTTATAACTAGTATAATAGGTTCTATGAATGATTAATTGAAAAAGTAAATATAAAAGTAAATATCTGTGAAAATATCTCAAGTATGTGTCTGGTTATTATTAGTTTCTTTTGATTTCTCTGACGTTTTACAATCTTATTGACGAAGAATATAATTTTTAGAAATAAATATTAACCCTTCTTTTGCATGATGGAAATTTCCATCACAGCATTTAGTGAACAAAAGTAGCTGTAAAAAATCAAATGTCACAATCATTATAGCGGGACTGAACTTGTCATTGCGTTGTTTGCTGTAGCTGGAAGAATATTTCTTGAATATTTTTATAACTAATCTTTTTGCTAATCAAAGCTATAATGAGTGGAGAAATTTAGAAGAGAGGGACATATTGTACTGAGCTTAACATGTAAATTTGCTTAATGGATATTTCCCCCATACTCTTTTTTTTATTATTTACTATTATATGGATAAATTATGCATGCCTACTGGCTCTTAATTCATTAAAAAATGGATTATTCTTTCCAAACTGCAGATGATTTGGATTTTCAGATGACACGCTTGAATTTTCAAAATATTAAATGACTGTTTCTGTGCGAGGAACATACAACAAAGTTTTAGTAAGAGAGACATAGAAAACAGCAGTCAAAGTATGAACAGATTTTCATTTGAAAACGTATTTTCATAAAAATTAGTACATGTAAAAGTTTGTTAAAAATAATCTCAAAAAAAAAAGCAAAAAAAAAAAAATCAGAGGAAAGAAAAACATTTGTTCTTCTTAAATAATGACTGGTAATTTAAAGGTTTTAATATTTTTCAACTGAAATATTTATCCAATTAACAATATTATACTAAAACTAAATCAA
>JAPMOR010032928.1:0-24169 GCA_026543865.1 Argiope aurantia | reverse complement strand
AAATTACTTGCCAAAGTAATTAATCGCCAAAGATGACACGAGATATTTAATATTTCATAACTATTATACTGAAATGCCATGTAAGGCCTTCCAAAGGATAACACTTATGAGAAAGTACGCAAGAAAGTTTTAGGGAGACTAATCCCGCTGGGTTCCCTCAACTTGTAATCTATAGCATCCTTTTACACAGAAACAGATCTCCTCTGTGCATCCTTATTAACAATTTGTCAACAGCATTGTCATATTATCCCATAATATTTACAATAGAATTTCGGAGAAATCATGGAAATATCACAAACTATATTGCATAATAGGGAGTACGAAGGTGAATGTTCATCGAATTGAGCTGAGATCAGTTTTCATATATCTTGGCGAAATAATAATAAAAAAAAGCGAAGTTTTCTAATATTTCAAAGACTTTTGAAATGTTTTATAATTAAAATAACAATATTTCAATCCCCTGTCTTCCTGCTTAATATTCGATTTTATTAAGTATTCCGACAGGAAGAAGTACTGCAAGAGAAAACAAAAATATTGAGCTGACATTGGAATGGGGCCAAGACGTTTCTCCTATGAGAAGTGATCTAAAGTGGTCGATTACTTTTATCCTTTACTTTATATCGATTGTACATATAATTATCGATTGTACATATAATTTTTGTATGAAAACAAAAACTGTTATACTTATCTAGACAAAACTGTCAATTTGGTATCGGCAATCTTTAATTTTTCAATAACGCGAAGTCAAATATTGTTATCACTATTGGAAAAGTCTAGACGATGTTGCCAATTCATTTCAATGGCTTTTGGTTTTGCTTTCCTTCAACTTAATGAATCGAGGAGGCATTTTAGAGAAATTATAATTGGGAAGATGAAAATATGTCGCCAAAATATCCTCGTCACTTTTCATTTTGATTTTTTCAGCCGAATAAAAGGTGTCCCAAAATTAACACAAAATTTGAATTTGACACCCTTTGTGCAGTAAAGTATTGGCAACCCTATTAAAAAAACCAGCTAATAGTTTAAGGTTAGTAAAAATGGAGCGTTACACGTTAGAACAACGTGTTAAGCAATATTTGAATTAAATAAAAAAATTCTTTTGTAATCTTTTTATTGAATCGTGAGGTACACAGGGTAGGGTTATGTATGGAATAACACATGAGGCAAATGGCCTGCATGGCGTTGATGGGACATAGACATTCTTTAGTCGAAATTTTCCATGACCATTTTGCATGACTGAATTTCGTTGATGCAGCATTGAATTTCCTCCTTCAATGCACGCGTGCTTATGGGCTTGTTGGCATAAACATCTGACTTCAAATAACCCCATAAAAAATCTAATGGTGTTAAATCACGCAATCTAAGGGACCAGTTCTCAAAATTTCCAAACTGTGACCGCCAGACTTTCATTATTTTTTTAAATATTGTTCAACAATGAAAAACGTTGTTCTATCGTAATATTCCATTTTTACTAATCTTAAACTACCAATTGTCAAATATTTTTAATTGGGTTGCCAACACTTAACTGTACGAATGGAGACACATTCAAACCTTGCGTTAAATTTGGAACACCCTTTATTTGTAAGAAATATTTTAGAGAAATTTATTATTGCAAATGTTCGGAAGTTTACATCCAAGCTTTTGAATTTCATTGTAAATTTTAATTTTAATTGATATTTGTTCATTTCTGGATTTTTAAAATGTATACAAAAATAATAAATATGTTTAAAGTTTGAGTAAAATACTGAAAACCCTTTTCTTGATTATAGTAACTCAAAATTCTTTCACTAAGAATATTCAATTGCATAGTTCTGATAGGATTAGAATGAAATATGCAAAATATACAATCAGTAATTTTTGTAATATGAAAAGAAAGAAAGTCAGCAGTGTTATAAACTGAAACCAACATCAAAGATCAAACATTTTATTTCATGGCGTTTATTGACCTTTTATACATTTGAAACTGCTTATCGTGTAAAGAATGCACGTCTAGTTCAAATTATATCGTACAAAAAAAAAAAATCAGTGCATTGAAATATCAGTACAGTATTCTTGTGAATTGTTGCTTTAAATTGATTAATTATAAATTATTTCAGTATTTTTGTGTCTCCTTTTCTTTTTTATAAAAGCATAACTTGATTTATTGGATTTTGTCGAATATAAACTGGATTCTAAGGCATCACAGACAGGAACTGAAACCGAGTCTTTTCTTTCGAAAATTCATCTTTTTGAGACCAAAATTAAAATTACATGGACATTGTAGGAATGATAATGAATCTGAACGATAAAATTATCCATTAAAATGAAAAGTATTCCTTTCAGTGGTGATTAAAAAAACGAGGAAATTCGTAAGAAAAGATTCGTCTGCTTAAATATTATTACAAATTTGTGGCATTGCTTCCTTGTTCAGTAGGTCTTATGGTAAAGAAGATAGTTTTACAGATATGATAATGGTTGCTGAATGGATGCTGATTCTGTGACCGCGACAACCTACCAATTATTTGGAAACATGACAAAAATGGACTGAGAATATTTTAGAATCTTGGCGATAGCTTCATTAGAACTAGATTTCTGTTTTAGAAGCTTGGCTTCCTTGTCGGGAAAGCTATAATAAATAGAGCTGAAGGGAGTCAGTATTGAGGAGTTGAATCGAGAGGGAGTCAGTTGAGTTGCGCCCAAGCGAGAAGTCGAACGTGTTTTCTCTGAGTGCTTTGTGTTCTTATAGTTGCTTATTACCAATTCAATGCTTATGTTCTGCTATTTATTGCAAGTGCTATTTTGTGTGTGTTTTCTCTACGTTTTGTGATTGTGAATTGTGATTTCGTGTGGAATAAAGCATCTTTATCCGTTAAGGAGGTTGTTGGATGTTTTTCTTTAAAAATGCTCACGCACGCACACAGACACATACTGATTTTGGAGTTTCTGTAACAGCATTATGTAACAAAATTTAATCAAACTGAAATAAAATATTTAAGATAACATATTTCAAACGAAAGATTCAAGGACTTCATTCCTACACTTAATAAAAAAATATTTTTAGGGAACATATGCAGAGCTAAAAATATTTAAATTATATATTGAATTCTTCTGCGATTTGAAACATTAAAATGGACGACAGGAAATTTCTTAACATGGTTTATGGAGACAGCTATAAAAATAGTACATTTTGCTCTGAAGGAGAGCTTAAATCGTTTCCTTGCAACGGTCGCATAATGTTTTCAAAATCTCTTTAGTTTCCTTTCCATTAGTACTTAAACCCCTCTTGAATTCTCTTACTTCTTCTGAATCGAAATCAATTTTCTCAAGAAGAAGCATCGATGCATAGATTTGGTGGTTTTTATGGGGCATGACGCGTGTTTGATATACGAATCTAAACGCGTAAGAGAGCTATTTATATGCCATTTACAGCGGTAATGGGGTTAAATTTACAGACGATATTTGCACCCGACGGTTACATTTAGCGATTTTAGAGACGATTACCTCTCCCGTTCTTTAAAGGGGAAGACCAAATGCCGGAAGATGATTTGTGATGGATCTTTAACTGGATGCAAACTGAGGAGTCATAAACAAGAAGAATGATGCTTGACACATTTTTAAGATGAATGGAAAAAGAGCAAAATCATTTGACCATTTGTGTGGTTAATATCATGTTAATGCATTTTGAAATGAATTTTCTGATATGTTTAGCATAAATACTTTCATACATGAAAATATTAAAAGTTGACATAAATAATAATTTAATAGAAAAAAATGATTATTTTTTTTAAATGAGTAATTTTGTTTTCAATCCCTGATGTAATGTATTACATCTAATGTAATTCAAATACTCTAAATGAATAACTTGAAGAATCATTTCAGAATAATGCCCAGAATGGGTGAAAGTTTTTAATAATGGCTTCATATGCCATTAGATAAAATTCAAAATATTTATATCCTTGGCGATGTCACAAAATAAAAATTAAATGAGTTTAAAAACATCAAAAACATAGTCTAGGAAACGGTTCTTGTACAAAAATATATGAGGATTTACACATTAAAAGCACTAAATATTTCTAAAGAAGGCTATATCTATATAGTTGCTTATACATTTTGATACTATTTGCTATTAATATAGTTGCATATATTCATAAAACTTTAGTTGCATATCTTCATATAACTTTAGGTCATGGTAATAAATAAGAAACATATCAAATATTGCTATTCTCTCGTACGTATACGTATAGAGAAAGTACGATTCGAACTTGATATTTTGAAGAATCCCTACGTTTCAGACCTTCCTGAGTTCGTAAAATACATTTTTGGAAATTATCTGTTTGTCCGTTTGTCTATGACAAAGATAATTCAAAGATAGACGGATAAAATTTGGTATATGGTCTTTACACCAAATTTGCAGATTTCTATTAAATTTTGAGCTATACGTTAATTAAATTTTTACGTTAATTTTTTAAAAAATAACTGTTTTTAAATGCATTTATAAAATTGTACCTATTTTTATGCAACTTTGTAAAATAATTAGAAAACTTAATTTGAAACTGGCTAACTCTTAATATTTGCTATGATAACCAGTGTGTAACAAAAAACCATAGAGAAAAGCGAAGTTTTTAGTAATTATTTTAAATTCTAAAGAAATGTTTTGAATTCATTAAATATATCCTTTTTTTGGACATTTGAATATTCCATTTATATTTTTATTTCATTTATGCAAGAATGAACTGTTTTTGAATCGGAATTTGTCCAGTGCACAAGTAGCAGACGTTTTCATTACAAGGTCATCTGGACAGAATCTCACTTAAATTCTAAATCGACTCTTTGAAATAGAGATTAAATTTACAACAACATTGCATGGTTCAAAATTATAAAAACATCCATCAGGGAGGAAAGTGTTCCCTTAATTGATGATTAAAAATAATGGATATTCGCAAAAATAAGCAAAACGCTAATTGTTTAGATATTACGGAACTGAAGTTACCCTTAAAAGAAAAGCAGAGATAATAGAGTTAAGGTATCACGAGTCAAATATTATGTTCAGGCATTGAATAACAGAAAAGATTCGAGGTTCATATTAGGAGCTAAAATATATACATCAATTATGTTTTGTTTTTCGTTGAACCATTGAATTCTTTAATTCGTATGAAACAAGAAAATGAACGAGGCAAAAATTTACGAGATGGCGCTATATGACATTGTCAGTATGAGAGCAGATAGAAAATGGCTCTAGTTTAATTTACTTATATTAACGCCCCGTTTAAAGCAACACTAGCGCTAGTTTGGGACTGACCCCTTAATATTGAATCACGATCAGATGATGAGGACGACACCTGAGCTGGTACCCCCTCTCTAAACTTTCGCACCATACCAGCGAGAAGACGTTTGGCCCCGACGGATCTAACGTCCACCAGACCCGCTTCCATGATGGCTGCTTGGTGGAATCGGATCCCGAACCTAAAACCCTCTGGTTCTACACACTAGACCTTATCACCAGGCCACTGAGGCCCGGAAAAATGCTGTAATAGTTATAAAAAATGAGTGTGTAAAATCCTGTTCTCTCAGGAAAGACAACCCTACAGATAAAAAGCAAAACCTTATCTAAAATTTGATCCTAATCGTTAGAACCGACTCCGCGATGCACGAAATAAATTTACATATAAACAAGAATTGCTCTTTTAAGGTTATAAGATATAAGATTACATTTTTAATATTCTGATCTTACCTTTTTCTACAAAATATTGTCTCGATATTTTTTTTTATAGAAATCTTCCTTAAAAATTTTCCACCGTCTATTTTTGAAATTTAATTTCCTTCCGTTCATTACATTTAAAAGCAGACGCCTCCAAAAAGTGAAAGTCATTTTTATGTCTACCCTATATTACGAGACTAAAATATATTCAAAGAGAAATTCCACAAATAATGTATTTAAGCTACTTTGCATGTAAATCTTTTAAATCGATAGCTAAAAGTACTATATTCTCTCATTTTATACCAGAAAAGCTCTCAAACTCACGTGACATGCTAAAAAAGTATAAAAGTATAAATTTATTTTTACTCAAACTATTAAATTTTCAATTTGTTTCAAAAAAGGAAATGGACCAGGCAGATTTCCGTATTCTAGTTTATGGAGACATCTATAAAAATAGTGTATTTTGCTCCCAAGGGAGCATAACTCGTCTATTTGTGAAGGCGGCATAATGTTTCTAAAGCCACTTTAGCTTCCTTTTCAAGGAGACGGAGTAGGGGACTTAATGCCTCTGAAGCTTTTTTATTTTTATAGGATCAGAATCAATATTCTTAAGAAGGGGTATCTACTCATAGGGCTGAAGGGGGAGTTACGGGACATAAAGCGTGTTTCATGTACGAGTCAAAGAGCAAAAAGAGACTATTTATAGACCATTTAAAAAGCCGATGGGATTAAATTTATTGGCGATATTTGCAATCGAATGTCACAGTTGGTTAATCGCCAACTGTGAGAAAAGTGGTTATTCTTTCCGATTTTTGAACAAAAAGATTCTGTTAAATAAATAGTAGCTGAGAAATAATTTCATAACTATGTATGAAACTTCTTCAAATAGATGCAAACTGTGGAGTGCCGGACAAGACGAGACACATTTAATATTTTTTAAAAATTAATGAAGAAAGTGTAAATCAGTATACAGAACAGTTGTGTGTTTAGTTAGTATCATAACAGTGGTTCTGAACCATATGGACACGGATGTTTAGCCTTGTTTCCGTATCGAAATCTGATACGAAAGATAAATCAGCAAGAAAAAAATGAATTATATATATCAAGGTTTCATCTTTTTTTACATTAAGATTAATGTAATGCGAGTTATGTAATTTATATAGTGTGGATATATAGAGTGAAAAATAATTTTTGTATAATCCATAGAAAAAGTGAAAATAGTTTAATAACCTTTTGCCAGGTCATTATCTACATAAATAAAATAAAAAATGACCTTTGTTTATTTGAAACGTATGAAACTCCACATCTCGTATCTGAATCAAATCAAACTTGTAACACGCATTTCTTAGCACCTGCAAGAATTAACAGCCCTTTGCTTTTTGTAGCCTTCCTAAAAGAGGGAGGGAGGGGGGATGAAATAAGGGTAATATGCTTTTACGATTTTAATTCCATAAATAATTTATTTTATACAAAGTTAGTTTAAACACAATTCATAATAATTCCTTTTTGCTTTCTCGTATGAGAGAAAGTATTTCAATCCTCAAAAAATTCGAACTCTAGAATTTGACGAATCTCCATGTTTAAACCTCCCTGAGTTCGAAAAACCCCTTTTAGGAAAATGTCCGTCTGTCTGTGACAAAGATTTGATCTAGGAGGAAGAAATTTGATATACAATCTTTATACACAATTTGCAGATTTCTGCAAAATTATGAACGATGTTCATTCAAAGGAAATCTATAAGATCGGCTGTTCGAATGCAAATTACCATAATAACTCCAAAGCGAAGTGGATGAAATTCGGTACATAAATTTAACAGATCGCCGTATTGCTGACATCTATCAAATTTTGAACCAAACTGGACATGATCGGCTGTCATGTACTTTCGGAAACATGTAGAGGCGATAACTCAAAAATAACAAATTTGGTATGTGATTTCGTGAATGCACGCATAATTCTGTATAAATTTTTTGTTTCAATCGGCAAGCGGGAAACGTCTAAAACAGAGATTAATATTAACCGCATGCCAGAGATTAATCGCTGGAAACCTCGCCAAAAATTACACGACAGATCCAATAAAAGTGCTAAATTCACGACAAAAGTTCACATTTCTTAATTATTGTACTCCAGTGCATGCATAGAAATCTATGGTATAGCACCTTTATTAGAGAGTGCCCTAGAAAGTTTTAGGAAGACCACTTCAGCTGATTATTTGTTGAAATATTAATTTGAATTTACTGTTTAATACTATATAACATTCATATGTCTTGCCATTATTAAAGAAACTAAAATTGTTTCCACAATAAATAAATAAACACGAAAAATATTTTCAAATATGTAATTTCTTTCATGCTTGTTGCCATTCCATTGGATGAACATTACATTTTGCTCCATGAAAATTATTTAATTGAACTTTACTGAATTTCATAATTGTTAAATTCTGTTTTAGGTCACAGTTAAGAGATCTATAAGTATTATTACATCAAATATTAGATTAGTTTTAAGACAAAGAATCTTTTCTACTTTTAAATTTGGTATTTTTTATTGCCAGTTATGTATCAACTTAGAAACTTCCAATTTCAATGGAAACAAATATATGTTACCAAGATATAGAGCAGGAATTCCAAATAAGGTTTATATACTATATATATGGTCAATGATGAGACTAAAAATGTTCGTTTAGCAAAAGTCTGTAATATTAATTAATTAATATTCAAAGATGAGCGAGAGTTCTAAAACGTCATAATTGGCTGAATATAAGAAGCCAAAAACTGTACAACATAAAATTACATGTATTTTGCTTTTTCTTACGGAAACGCGGGTACAGGGTAATTGGATAAAATGCAAAATATATTTATGACAAAGAGTAAAAATTTAAAATACATGCTCTGAAACAAAAGTATATAAAAGTAGACATATTTAATCCACACATTTTATACATAAATATTATAAGAGATAAGGGGCCTATCTATACATTTTATAATTGTTCAAAAAGTTTTAGAGAATGATAGAGAAAATACGGTCGTTAAATTAAATTATTACCTTCAATTTAGAAAGAGAAGCGAAAGTAAAAAATTTGTTTGAATAGGATTTAAGAAAATGGCTATTATTTTGCTCTGCAGACAGCACAAGTCGTCTTTACGCGTCTGCCGTAATGCTTTCATAAACACTTCAGTTCCTTTAAGAGTTCCTTTTCCTTCCTTTAAGAGCACTCATTAAAGGAATTTAATGAATGCTCTTACTTCTTCCGGATAAAATTCAATTTCTCTAAAAAATCATTGCCTAAGGCAAGATCAATTTATAGAACGTAAAACGAATTTAAATCACAAGAAAAGTCAAAGGAGGAGACTGTTTATATACTATTTGTCGATGTCCGTCGATGAGGTTAAATTTAACCCTTAAATGCATAGTGATGTAGATCTGCCTCATATGTTCAGAATCTCATATCTCTATGTAGCAACCTTTGCATAGTGTTTTTTCTTTTAATTTTAAGCAAACTATTTTATTGTTTCCAAACACAACTGGAATCTTTGAAACTTTTATTTCTATATCTGTGACAATTTTCATTGTTGGCGCTCTAAATGAGTACTTCATTTCAGTGGGTGTTACGTTTTACGATTATTTATATTAAAGATAATAAAAAAATATATTGAAAAATTATTTTCGGATAAAAAAGAATATAAGAGTAAAGAATTCTTTTTGCATATTCTGAAAAATTTCATACTTTTGCTTATACTTATAAGTTTATGCAAGAAAGATGCGACTCTCTTTTTGTTATGTAAAAATACAAAATCTACATAAGTTTACTAAACCTAGAGGGTCATCTAATCCTTTGCCGTCAATGGATGCAAAAAAAAGCGGAGTTGGTCACTGGCCTATATTTTCAAACAAATTGAGGTGCAAAATTCCACTATGCAAAGGTAGCATCCAGTGGTCATTTGCAAATGCCATGTTCCTTTATGTTTAAATACTAAAAATAATTGTTTCATGTTTTTTAATATAATGAGAAGTATTATTTATATTTGAAATATTATATTATTGAAACGCAACAGATTTGTAGAACTCAAGAAGTGATTGTTCGTGATGATGTAGAAATGCATCAATATGTTTTTTTGAAAATTTATTTATATATATTATATATTGTATTTTTCCCACTAACTACACCCATTTCCCAGTTGGTTTCAAATTTTATTTATTACAAAAAAAATCATGTATTTAAGGGCTAAGACTGTATTTCCTACGAACAGTCGAAGTTGGTGATCTTGCAGACGATCATCACTTTCATCTCTGAATCTGAAGAAAGAGTCCTAATGAAATGAACCGAATACTCTTGGCCAATCCCTTACACCCTCCCCTCCATTGATTTGAACAACAAATCTTAAGAGAAATCCAAAACTGTCGGAAACTACCATAACTACCTTAATTAAATGCAAACTGTGGATTCTCAGTCGAATTTCTCGCCTAATACATTCTGAAATGATTGGAAGACGAAGTAATTCCAGAAAACTTTAAGGGTGGACCAGAAACGTTAAGATGGTCTCATCTGGTTCTAGTTTGCTCTCTATACTAGCTATATCTACAGAAGCGTTCAGCATAAACGACTTCCTCATGTGAAATGCTTAGAAACTGACACAGGTGTTTTATTCATTTAAGCACCCCTTTTACCGTGTCTAGACGTATCTGACTCTATAACCTATAGGAACCTAAACTGGAATAGTAAAAGATGAAGCGCAATTGTTTAGACCTTTGGAATCTTAGCAATTTTTTTCTTTTCTTTTTCTTTCAGTTTGTTTCCAAATGGTCTTTATAGTTGTTTCTAAGAGTTAGCTTTCTTGAAATGCTCTGAAATCCTGGTCAGCTATATCCGACGCTAACTTTTTATCGTAGATTTCCAGAATAAGGGATGTATCAATTTGTATCTATACTATGGCTTATTGATGATGATGGCTTTTATATGTTGGAAAACGACATCAACAATAAAGATTATTCAGTATCCGATTTATATATCAAAAGGATAAATTCCCATTTGTTCTGATAACATACTTATGTTATCATGGATGACTGAAAGAATCCGACCAATTTCGTTTCTGAGACCATATTTTGTGGTGAAGTTATTGTTTATTTAACTATTCTCTTGGGAGCATAATCGTGGGTAAAAATTGTAACTTTAAATCCTTTAATGCACATTGATTCATGTTTTGTACTTCTTAAATCCTACGCATTTTCATTGACCATGAGTGGTTTAACAGTTAATAACTTATAACATTTATTCATTTATTCCTTTCAAATAGATAGATGTTTTAATTAATACATTTAATAAAGATTTAAGTCTGAGATTTTCCCACATTTCTATTCTGCATATCCTTTACTATATTTAAGAGATTCGGACAGTTTAAAATAAACAATGACATGATTTTCTTATTAAGACAAACTTTGGCTATAACGTATTAAAATATTCAAATGCTACCTTTTTTTTATCATTGAAAATTTCCCATTGAATTTTCTCATTAAAAAGGTATATATTAATATATTTTATGGTTTATTTTAAAATAAATGTTATTAAAATATTTCATTGATGATATCCAAACACTTGCACACCAATTGCAGCCACTCAGCACTTTTTAATGAAAATTATTCCGTGAATCACATTTACATTCTTGTAACATCAGCAGCCTATTTTACTGCTCAAAAACAGTCGAATATAATGAACTATCATACATCGAAAATCTCTATATATCAAACTTTTTCACGATTCTGGATTTTATTTAGATGAACAGAAATGTTTCGCATAAAATAATTATCTATAGATATTGCAGTCAAAAAGCACCAATTCGTTTCATTTAAAAGCAGGAATATAAAAAAAAATTAAAGAAAAAACTGTTTTTTCTACAAATTATCCACTAACTGCAACCACGTATCGCTTTCTTATGAAGATTCTTCCATGGACTACATTTACATTCTTGCAATATCATTTGCCTACTTTACTATTCAAATACTGCCAATTCTCTAGATATCGAATTATCATACATCGAAGATCTTGAAACATCAAAACTTTTCATGAATTTTTGATTCTGAATAGAAAATTACTTTACGTATGTCGAATAGAAATGATTATAAATATATATATATATAGAGAGAGAAAAGCACCCATGCGAGTTAAGAATGCGAGTTAAAAAGCACCCATACATTTCGTTCAAAAGAAGAAATATAACAAAATAAGAAACTATACTTTCTTGCAATAAAATTCATGAAAAATTGGTTCTGCACAAAATGTTCTATATAGAAAAACAACAACAAAAAACAGTAGGCATTACTGATGAATCATGTTGCTTTTAACTTCTGTTCTACAAATAACAGACATTTTATTCCTATCATGAAGCGAAATTTTTACTACAAATTCAGTTACGTATTACAATTGTTAATGTCATTATGATTTCAATGTGGAAATTTTTAAGCGTGGAAAAAATTCATTTTAATAAATAGCATAAAAAGTGGGACAGAGAATAATAAGTAGTAAACAAAATCAAGTAAAAAGAAATCGAGGATTTAAATTCTTGGAATTTAAAAAGATTAAAGATTCAGTATTGAAATGGTGTGGTGGCTGGAAAAATTTTCTTGTGATGGTCGGAACGACGTCACTTTCGTTTGCTCACAAATTGGCCCCACGTTGAGCGCCAATGTGGTGGAATATTGGCGTCACTTTCGTTTCCTCACAAATTGGCCCCACGTTGGGCGCCAATGTGGTGAATCCAAAGTGACGTCGTCCCGACCATCACAAGAAATTTTTTCCAGCCACCACATTTCGCCAATGGTTAAAAATGACACGAGACAAGAATAGGGTCGTGAGCAGACAGCTAATTAAGTGTAAAGTGACAGATTGTGCCACAAATTTGGAAATTTTCGATTTGAAAGCTATCTGTGGTTGACTTAATAAATTAAAAAAAAAAAGGAAATGATGGGCAATAAAATATAATATCAGACAAAAATGTTGAGAAGTTTGCAACTTATAATAGAACTTATCAAAATTTCTATGTATCGAAATTTTTGAGGAATCTTCAATTTCGATATATAGAAGTTCTACTGTATTTAACAGAACGATAGCAACGGTGAAGGACCAATTGTAAGCTACGGTTCAATTACGGATTTAATCAACCTTTTTTCTAATATGTGATATTTACCATAAATATAATGAAACGAAATTTCAATTAAATTATTGCTTAGATATTAACTCTCTACTGAAAATAACTCTTTCAACTATTGAAGCAAGTAAGAGGCCCATAAAATACAAGTTCATTTCTCATGTTTATATGCATGAAACGGATATTTTCTCATTTACAATAAAAGTATCCTTTTGTATCACATACTCAAAGTAGTAATATAACGTTATTCGACGATACGTTGTGATATGTGTTTTAATATATTATATACCATCCTGTAAGTAAATACTGTTTTGAAAAAAATTATCATAAGAAAATCGGATGCAGAGTTATACCTAGTACAGAATTCTTTTGATATAACAGCACCAATTTTCTTGATTTGTTTACTTTATGTACGCATAGGTGCATAGTAGATATGCTATAAAATTCAAATATATTCTTTACTATGTCTAGACAAGTAATCTTCGATGACTAAGTATAAGGAAGATTCCTTGGTTTACGGGTTTAGGGGATGATAACAAGTTTGATGTGGCTAGAGGGCGTTTTTCAATGGTGTTTTATGAATCGAAGGAGCTGTCTAAATCGGTGTAACTGAGCATAAAGCGTTAGTTATAAGCATTTACTTTTTTGCATTAAATTCTAATCAAAGGGAGCGCAGTGTAGGAGTTGAAAGATTTAAAATAAGGAGACTTTATTAGAGACTTTAACGCGTTTATGTGAGAAGTTTTTAAAGCAGAGGGGAAAAATGGATCTCTAAGCTCTTAAATTTACATGTGAAATCACTAAAATAAAAGCACCACTTTATAACAAGCGTTGGTTTGCTTTCAGTTTTGGTTTCATCGTAGGAATGCAAGATTCGGTGGTGCTGCGCCAAACGTCAGTTTGACAGGCATTGTAACGCGCTGTTAATTTGAAATTGCAGAATTTTCGCATTCCCATATAAATATACAAAGAGAATATATTTAAAAAGGGATTAAAATATATATAAAAAATATAAAACATAAAATAATATAAGATATATA
Organism: Argiope aurantia; assembly: GCA_026543865.1. Lineage (NCBI taxonomy): Eukaryota > Metazoa > Arthropoda > Arachnida > Araneae > Araneidae > Argiope > Argiope aurantia. The sequence goes on along the minus strand of JAPMOR010032928.1, from coordinate 10,316 downwards.
AAATAACTGGCTGACCTGGCAAACGTTGTTCTGCCATATAAATTATTTATAGTGAATATTTTGGTTGTTAATTAAAAAATAACGAATTTATTGTAAGTGTGTGGGGATGGGATATATGACAGAAAGAGGAATGGAGTGCTGTAGACGATGATCGCCGATAAAAAAAACGCCAACCATTCAATTTCTCAATACAATACAATGCATTTCATTAACGTAACGAACATGTACACTGTTTGATCTCTTGAAAGTTAAATGTAAAGTGAAAAAAGGAATATATTTTTTATCCTAACGTATGAAAATGAAATAAAGAAAATCAATATTCATTTCGAAGAGCAATTGAGTGTACGATATTTTTTGTCAGTCCGTCTTTAGCCAACACAAATAAGCTTGATGGTTTCCCACTCGACAACATGCCACTTATAATTGTCCGTGTGAAAAACATGATGTGCCTAAATCTAAGCCGCAAACAGACATCGTTTGGCCTTGCGACTTATTGATTGCCATTGCAAATGCAAATCTAATAGGAAATTGAACGCGTTTGAATTCAATTGGCACGTCTGTCAGAATCATTTGAATTCGTGGCAGCAAACAAATTTTCGGCTCGGAATTTACCATTCAAAATGGTGGCTTCGATAACGTTTTTCACCAATTTTTTAATGGCCAATCGCATGTCACTGCACAGTCATGGTGGGTTCAAATTCCGAAGTAAAATAACAGGAGATCCAGCTTTCAGTCGTAGAAGGTGTGGTGACATGCCTGGCAAATCCAGTGAGTTCAAAAACTCAGTTGGATAATTTACAACTTCGTTAGCATCGTAAACTGTATTGATCGATTTGTATGATACCAAGTCGCCTGGGAACGACTGCTGTGTCTTGAAGTTTAAATCGTCGACGTCCACATTTTTTGCTGCCAAAATGGCTCCTTCTGTCAGCCATGCATGATTTATGTATTGTGCGCGTACATCGGAAAATATGCGATCAATAAGGGTATTTTGCGAATCAACGCCGTTGCAGAAATTAGTGGGCAATTTTATGCATCCAGTATTTTCAAATACAGGAACTTTTCCATCCCTGATATCTAACAATTGGTCCGAGAATGTGTCAGCAGATGGATGTTGTAGCATTTGGACACGCGTGTTTATTTTTAGCTGGACTTTTTCAACATTACCCATTTTGGCGATGATTTCAAGCAAGCGTTGATCTCAGTGTAGTTGAACGTGGTTAGGTACACCCTAATTACCTAGCGTTATGAAATATACTTTACGGCCTATTCTCACACCTACCAAATACACATAAATTTTTTTATAAAAATCGGTCGAGCCGTTTCGGAGGAGTACGAACACAAGCACCGTGACACGAGATTTTTATATATTAAATATATAAAAAATGAGTATATAAAAGCGTTGTCTTTTCATTTTTTATTTCAACACAGGAAGGCAAGATTTGGCAATGCTGCGCCAAACGCTAATTTGAAAGGCACTATAACGCGCTATTAATCTGATACTATTGGATGTTTGCTTTCCCATATAAATATGCAAAGATAAAATATAGAAACGATATTTTGATAAATCTTCATGTTTCTGATATTCTTGATTCGGCAACACACATGTTTGGTACCATATGTGTTTGCGCATCTGTGAGCATGATATCTCAGAAAAGTAACATGCAAAGGATATGAAATTTATAAGTGGCATTTCAGCGAAATTCAAAGATTCAATTCAATTTTTAACGAAATAAATCAATGGGAAGTCTTTCTGTCTGTTCATGTCCAAATAAATGAGATAACTCAAAATCGGGAATGCCGTAATGAATGAAATTAATTATTGGATTTATCACTAAAAATTATCCAAAATTTTGAGCCCAATCTTCAAAGAGGTTGACCATGAATACACATTTTTGAAATTATAAGTGTTTGTCAATTTGCGAGAGTGGTAAATAAAAATAGTAATATGCAAAAGGCATGAAATTTAGTAAGTAACATTTCAACCAAATTTGGCGATTCAGTTCAATTTTAGACGCAATAAATCAATGGGAAATCTTCCTTTCTATCTTTTCATATCCAAATGAATATAATAACTCAAAATCAGGAACATCGTGATGGATGAAATTAACCATTAGATTTATCATCAAAATTATTGAAAAGTTTTAGCTCAGTCTTCAAAGGGTTGGTCATATGTCAGTTTGTAACAGTGAGCATGTAAAAGCAGAAAATGTAACGATTTCAATCAATTAAATTTGGTGTGCAGTGTAGTCATCAAAATGTATGAAAGGTCAAGATAAACACTCAAAATCCTAACGCAGTTTTCTTATAAGGCGCTATAATATGGTAGTTTATTTGCTCTCTAAACGTATGACAAAAATGCTTCGAAAATTTTTATATCTAATTTTATATATTAGAAATCTGTATGCTATTTACCTATTACCCTTCATCAATAGGGGTTACCTGTTAATTTAATGAATGGTCAATTCATTGATTATTCCTGAATGGTATGTTTAATACCATTCAGGTTACTCCGCCGCGCCTAATAAAAGCATTAGTATTAAATCTGATTGATTGTACCGACACGACAGTAAATTTGGCAAGAAATATGGTTGAATCCTAAAGGTCATCATCGGCCACGGTACAACCCTTCCCGTGAGAAACACGTCCCGTCATCGATAGGAAGTAGCTGACCTCCACAATTTCTGTATCTAACAGGGTGGTGAGAATCAACTACCATATTGGAAATTTGTCATCCTCATTTCTACGGTGCCCCCTCCCGGGTGGGATAGAAGGATACAATGCATATAATGTACAGCATACTATGTCATAAATATATACAACTAGCCGCCTTTGGCAACCAGCCGGTTCGCCAGTATTACCACTCACTACAATTTTCAATTAAATATTTTAAGTAACTGATCTCTTAATAGATTCTCAAACAAAACATTTTTAATCTTCAAATTTTGATAGTCATACCAAATGAATGAATGTTTCTGTTTTCCACGATCAACTAAGACTTATTTATGAAGTTTTGAATTTTAAAAATTTAGAAAAACTCAACATTTTCATAATCTTAGTCCAATTAATCTTGAGAAACCTGCGCTCTGATTGGGGTATTTTCTTTGAAACGATCGATAGAAAATCTAAAATTATCCTTTTTTTATTGAATAGTGATATTCAAATTTTCATAAATCAGTCAGTTTAAGTGATTGATTTAATTGATTGGAAATTAACTCTTTTTATTTAAAATATTAGTGTTTCAAGAACATTGTTATTCGTAATTTTCACAGCAGAAGCTTAATGTAAAATCAAAAATTCGTTATTTATTAGAGCATTTATTAAATCAAGTTACATAAAATATAATCATTTTCCATTTAGACCATATTAGCAGATCTGTGACTTACTAAAGGTTTACAAATAAGCTGTGTGGCCCTGATTTGAATGGATATCCTGTTCATTTTAAACAAAACTTGCCTTAAAATATAACTGATTTATTGGATTAATAATATAGAGAGTGTAAAAGATCATAAAATAATTTTTCTTGAATTTAATTTTTAGAAAAAATAATATTTCATATGTTTCCTTTTCTACAGACACGTGCCGAAAATTATATTTTTGCAGATTTTATTTCCAAAAAGATTTAATTTATTTTTAGTTGGGACTTTAATCAATGTGATGGCAACACTTTGAAAAAAGCAAATTTTTTCCTATGAATACGAAACGTGCTCGAGCAGCTTAAATTTTTTTATTTTGTACGAAAAAAAAATTGTTGAAAAATACATTTAAAATATTTATTTAAAAATTTATTAAAAATAGAAATTTAAATTTAAGGTTAAAACATTGGTATCATTTAAAAGATAAATTTTTGATCTTTAACTTCATGTAAAATTCTTTTTTGTGCGGTAATATTTTCGGAATTTATAGCAGAAACACGCCAAAATTTCGTTTAATTTTTAAATAAATAAAATTCTAATTAAAAATTTGAAAAAATAACTTCCAGGTGCACATTCCCGGCCTCCAAGATATACACGTGCCAAATTTGGTAGCTGAAGGTTGAATGGTCTGGCCTGTAGAGCGCCAACACACACACACACACACACACACACACACACATTGAGCTTTATTATAAGTATAGATATAGATTAATACCGTTGTACTTCATTCTTTAGCATTTGGGCTAAAAGAATTCAAAAGAAAAATTGTGTATTTTAGACACAATTTTTTTAAACTTTCGCTGCATGTATAAATTATTTTCAAAATACTACAGAAATATAAACTTTATTTTATAAACTACTAGCCGCCTTTGGCGACCAGCCGGTTCGCCAGTATTACCGCTCGCTACAATTTTCAATTAAAAATTTTAAGTAACTGGTCTCTTAAAGGATTCTCAAACAAATCATTTTTAATCTTCAAATTTTGATAGCCATACCAAACTTATACTGTTGTTTAGATCGTTTCGTTCAATTTACTATATATATTTTGCTAATTTGTTGTTATTTCCGGCAAAACTTCAACTTTAATTTAAAATGTAAATGATGAAACTGCAATTAATATTAAGATATTTTGTAATAAAAGGAAGCGTTTTATTTTATTTATCATCTTCATTGTTATTTATTAATTATTATTATTATTGAATGTGAGTATTGCAAACAGAATCGCTCGGTATTTAAGTCTTATGTTAACTACAAAATATTTTTCATCATTTATGTAATATCTCAAACAATAATTCAACAAAAATTTCTCAGATTCAGCATAAAATTCAGTTTTTAGTTTTGCTTTCAAAAGGATTGAAATGAAATCAATAATAATATTTTGTTCCGGCCTATAAATATATTTCAAAAATTATGAAGTCTAAATTTAATGCAGTAAGGTATCAAATTCTGAGAAATATTCCGGAAACACCAAATTTTAAATAACTGAATGAATGTTTCTATTTTCCACGATCAATTAAGATTTATTTATGAAGTTTTAAATGTTAAAAATTTAGAAAAACTCAACATTTTCATAATCTTAGTCCAATTAATCTTGAGAAACCTGCGCTCTGATTGGGGTATTTTCTTTTAAACGATCGATGGAAAATCTAAAATTATCCTTTTTTTTATTGAATAATGATATTCCAATTTTCATAAATCAGTCAGTTTAAGTGATTGGAAATTAACTCTTAAAAGTCAGTGATTTAGTTGATTGGAAATTAACTCTATGACCACCATAAAATCTGTGCTTTCTCTTGTGGTGTATGCATTCTCCTTAATATCCGCTCGAATAAAACATCACATACAAAAGTACTACATAGAACAAACACAACAAAAGTAAACATAACATTTCAATAGTTGCCAAAAACAAAAAGAGAAAATAATAAGCAGACGATATTTAGAAAAGTACAGATATTTAGACTGGAAAATGAAATTATCTGAAATTAACTACACGCGCAGACGATATTTACAAAAGTAAAAATATTCAAACCTGAAAAGGAAAATATACGAGTTATTCCATCAATAAATGCCATAAGTTTGTTTATATCTTCATTATTTTATGAGTCATTAAACATCAAAATGGGTCCGGGATTAAATACACACCCTGTATAGAGAGTTTAAAAGATCATAAAATAATTTTTCTTGAATTTATTTTTTAGAAAAAATAATATTTCATATTTGTTTCATTTGCTACAGACACGTGCCGAAAATTATATTTTTGCAGATTTCATTTCCAAAAAGATTTAATTTATTTTTAATTGGGGCTTTAATCAATGTGATGGCAACACTTTGAAAAAAGATAATTTTTTCCCATGAATGCGAAACGTGCTTAAACTTTATTTTTATTTTTTACGAAAAAAATTATTGAAAAACATAGTTAAAATATTTATTTAAAAATTCATTAAAAATAGAAATTTAATTTTAAGATTAAAATATTAGTATCATTTAAAAGATAAATTTTTGATCTTTAACTTCATGTAAAAATCTTTTTTGTGCGATAATATTTTCGGAAGTTATAGCAGAAATACGTCAAAATTTCGCTTAATTCTTAAATAAATAAAATTCTAATTAAAAATTCGAAAAAATAACCCCCAGGTGCACATTCCCGGCCTCCAAGGTATACATGTGCCAAATTTGGTAGCTGTAGGTTGAATGGTCTGGCCTGTAGAGCGCCAACACACACACACACATACACACACATTGAGATTTATTATAAGTATAGATAAATAAATATTCGTATTTTCTGTTTTTAAAATTTAATTTTGATTTTTGTTCCAATTTAAATGGCAACTTAAGTACATAAAACATAAATATTTCATAAATAGGAATTATAAAATTAAAAAAAAAAGAAGATATTTTGCAGAACAAGTCGTCTCAGTTCCTTTCAACTTCTTTCTGTTAGAGTGTCAGTAAAATGTAAGTGATTAATATGATGACATGATAACATCAGAAGCTGTTTGTTTAACTAGGCTTTCAACCGGAAACGAAACAACTGTTTGAAACAGCTGCAGAGTATGTGAGTGTTAATACGCGGAAAAGAAAGTATACGAGGAAAGAAGGATGCCATTCAATGATTCATTTGTGGCTTTGGAAACAGACAACATTTTGAGTTCGTTTTGTTATAGAATTCATCGTTTAAAAAGGGAGCAGAAGATGCGGAATATTTGTGAGAATTCTGGTTTCCGATTTCTTTTTCTATATTCGAAAATTTTCTCTTATTCGTCCTAATTTCTAGTAAAAATAAAACAGAATGTGTGTCAGCATTCTGTAAGGTAGACCATTTGGTCTAAGACTACCAAATATAATATAAATATAATTTGAAGGCGGGAAAAGTGCATCTCAGAGCAGCAGCTGTTTGAAATCTTAATTACAAATTAATCCGGGCTTTGGTGTTTTTTCGCAATAACATCCGAAAATATTATTAAACAGAACTAATTTTTAGACCATTTTAAGTTTTTAAAATTTGATGATATCAATGTATTATTGTCTTAGAATTTTTTTGTGGGAATTTTATTAAAAACATTTTATTATTTAATTTTCAAAAATAAATTACATTTGTTACAAAATATTGTTGAGATACAAACTGTTTTTTATCCAAAATTTAATGTGCAATTTTCTTTCACTATTGAAAGATAAGGAAGAAGGATTCTATTTAATATTTATTGCAGTTTTAGATGAGGAATATGAGAGTGGATTTATAATACTGAAAAACCGGAAAATATATTTACCGAAAGTTATGTTTCCAATAACTCTGCTGTCATGCAACATTATTTCATTAAGTATTCATATACATAATATACAGAGCAGGTCTAAAGCGATTAAAACAACATTGCTTTGATATCTGTCACATTTTCAAACGGAAAAAAAAATTCAAGGAAATAAGAGCATCAAGTTATTCATAAGAAATTTAAATGAAATTGAAAACACAGCAAATGTTTCTTGGCGAACCAGCTGATCATCGAAGGCGGATAGTTTGGAATAAAATACCATGCTCTCTGATTATGAGGTAATAATTCTATAAAAAATTAAAGATTAATAATTAAAAATTTCTTTTATGTATTTCCGGAAGAATAATTTCTCCCGACATTGAATTATGTACATGAATATAATCACATTCACAGTGAGTAATGGCAATTCAATATTATAGTTCTTATGCATTCATGAAATAAGTAATAGCACATTGTTTTCATTACAATTCTTTAGTGCCAGTGGTTCAGAAGTTGGTATATGCTGGATAACCGATGATGCTTCTGATTTTGGACTATTAGCCCATTTTTGAAATTCAATCTAAATATACACATCATTTCATTCTTTCAGAAGTTGGAAAGAGGAGTCAGAATTTAACGGTACTTACAAGTGTGTCTGTGTATTCAATGAGTTTGTCTTCATCAATTATCTCTTTTCGAGCTTCGTGCAGCAGATCCTTCAAGAAATTCTAAAAAAGAAACCAAATTTATTACATTTCAGACATAAACAAATATGCTTATATTACAATAATGGTGTATATAGAAGGCGTCGATTGTAGTGATCTCATTGTGACCAAACCAAAATGGACACTATATCCAAAATCCAAGTTCAGTACATCCAATAATAAAAAACAATTTTATAAGTATGAAGTGACAGCAGAGAAACATATCATACAACATCATTCACATTATTTATTCAATTTTCCAATTAGACGCAATGTACAGAATTAAAAAATATCCCCTTTTCAATCTTTTACACATATTTTAAACATTGTGAAGAACCTATCAGGACTATTGAATCATCGAGAATTCGTTGTATAAACTTTTAATTAAGCAATGTTTTGTAGAACGTTAATCCACTCATCTTTTTTAGATTCAAAGGACTTTCATAGTTTCATGAGCTGATAAGGTTTACTTCTTTGGTTGTTCTTTATTATCATCTTCATGCTGTAAGGTATCATCTCTTTGATTCATCCGTGTATGACAAATCGCTTATACTGTGGAATTTTAGCTATCTATTAATTTATATCAACGTTGAACCAGTCTCCTAATCTTCTTCAGGGAAGTCCGCGGAATTTTCAATGAACCAATGTCATCTTGATTAGTCGTAATAAAACTTCCATGCCGAATCGCCTGGGCAACGAAGTTGATTATTACAAGTGAACTGTTGATCACTAGAACAGGTGGAATTTCTGTGTATTTAGATAGGGGAGATTTACCCCTCTCTATTTTGATGAGTAAAATCTATTGATTTTTACATCCATGTTCACTATAAGCGGTGCCGTATGTATTATCATGCTGAAGGTATGAAAAATCAGTTTTTTCAACTTATTAGTTTGTTTTTCATTATAAAGGTTGTATTAAAATACCACGTAAACATTTTTAATGGAAAATGCAGAAAATCAATGCTATTTATATAATAGTAATATAAAACAAAACTAAGAAACCAGAATAAGAAAGATTTAAAATAGATTTTGCATTTTTATTTTTTCGCTGACAACAATACTCCCTGATCAATTGCAGATGATAAAAGACGATAATTATTATTAAATGAAAATATCTTAAGAAAGAGACAAAGAAAAAATAATAGAAATTTTGTGCAAATGATATTATAATAGAATTTAACTACAATAAAAATAATTTCCATGATTCTTTCTTGCTTTCCTAATATGACAATACAGCAAAGAAATATATATTTTGAGAATCTTTGACTTCTCAGGAAGAAAATTAATAAGGCCTTTTGATTTTTTAAGTTTTAAATTAGAGAAAAACGTTTCAATAATGACCTTAAAACAATGGAAAAAACGTAATTAGAATGTCGGATTCAGAAATTTTAGTTTTAATTCCTTACATTTTTTTTGTTAAGAAAAATGACTATAAAATTTCTTAAAATTTAGTAAATAATATCACAAGTTTCTAAAAAACAATTTCTTGGTCTCTGATAGAATGCTGAATTTTTTCTGAAATTATTAAAAACAAAATTACGGATAAATATGAGTTGAATATCATCCCAAACTATATAAAATATTGAATACAAATTTTCTACATTACATTTTTAAATTTTGACTCCAAGATGCGTTGTATTTCCTACTATTTATACATCATTAAAAATATTTGTATTCCAAATTTAAATGCTGTCAATGCAATAGGTTTGTCAGGGCCCTGCATACACCCACGCATACACACAAGTACTTCGATTATAAGCATATACAAAAGCAATAACAGAATAGCCATTCATATGATACAGAAAATAAATGATCATAATACAAGATCTTTAGACTGCTTTTTAAGGTGGAATATCAAAACATGAATTGGTATACGTAGAAAAAAACTTTAAAAAAAGTGTTCCTACTAATTAGTATGTCATGTTTGCTAAGCATTAGTGCTATAAAAATTGCGATTATTTATAAATTAGCTGGAGTTTCACGCTATCTGAAAAGAATTGTACTCAGCTATATGAAATCAACTCAGTTTGTGATATAATTGTTCCCGAAAAAAGAAACACAGCAAATAAAATTTTAATGGTACCTTTATCCAAAACTAATAGTTGCATCTTATATTGTCTATTGTATAACAAAATGCAATACATTTAATTTTGTATGACAAAAATAGGAACACTGGATGCAATTTACAAATCGAAAGCCAGAAATCTCGAAAATGAGGATTAACATAATTGAGAATCAGACTAAACAAACCGACAATTTTCAATAATCAGAATTAAGCATCATATTTTATAAATTTCGTACCATTCGATAGGTGCTGAAACTTCGAACAAGGAAGTTAGAATTCTTTTAGTTCACTCTATTTCCAAGATAACGTCATTTCCATTTCTATTAAGACGCCTAGCTAAAATTATGAGTTTACCAACTTCGGGCTTAAAGTCTCATTTATTATA
>JAPMOR010032921.1:0-54290 GCA_026543865.1 Argiope aurantia | reverse complement strand
TATGCAAAAAGCGCCTTTTGACTATTTATAGAGCCACTTGCTTAAGATTTTAACATAATAATCTATTTAATTTCTCATATTCTAGGCAAATAGTGTAAGAATTTACGCATAAACCATTCTGCCCATTTACAGAGGACCTAGATCTACCAAAATTTATCTATGGTTGCTTCTTCTGCATTTAAGACACATTAAGAAACATTTATAAAATTTTAAATAAAATTTTAGCTAAGTTACAATTAATGAAAAAATAAAATCTTTAATTATTCTGCTTCATATTATTGCATAAAAATCCTTTTTATATATCTCTTTTTTTAAAGAAATACACTTTAGTGATGCTAATTTATTTAAAAGAATTTTTTCCTTTTTACTTATTTTTAAAATCGCTTTCAAAAATTAATTTAGACATAGATTCATTACATTTTATTGTATAACACTGAGTTGATTTGTATAGTAAAATAATACTGGATTTGAAAACGATTTTACTTTGTCATCAAATCTTTTGTTATCATGTTGTTGCCATTATTAAAGTTATAATTAAAAAATAAAATAATGCTTTTCAAGAATTGCAAGAACAAATTTTCATTTTTACTTTTATTAACATGATAAGGTTTTTAAATTGATATTTCTATGATGCAAAGGTGAAAAAAGCAAGATTTCGAAAATTGTTTTTTATTCGATTCGATTTCAAGATCAGCGGAATCATTCATGATTCTTCTAGAATGGCTTCACAATCTACTGAATCATAAATATTTTTTTCAAATGAAAATTAATTAGAAATGATTCTTACGACAATCCTTTTTTTATCAAATGGAAGAAAATACGTGTTTATGACAATACATTTTTCTTTTGAAAGATTTCCAAAGCAGAATTTTCATTTTTACCAAGATTTAAGAATTGTTACTTTTAGGATGTAACGATTTATGCAGAAAATTCAGACGAAGATTTCATGTTGATAATAACATTGTCTTTTCAATCAACCATTTTACATAATGACATAAATCAGTAAAGATATTCTACAATTAGATTTAATTTTTAATGGTTGATTATGTAGAAGGAATGAAGAATTATTCAAAAATTAATTTAATTCAATGATGCGTACTACACTTTTATTACAATATATCTTTTTTTCGGTCATTAAAGCATGTAAGTATGATTATTTTTTCTTGAGTTTTTAATTCAGAACATGTAGCAACATAATAATAAAACCAATTTTGAATTTATTATTAATCCAAAAGCCAATCCAAATAAATTTATTGCAAAAAGTGAAGCAAAAATCCACCCTTAAATGCAATAATACAATTTTTATTTTCATGTTTTGAGAAAACTTATAAGGATTTACCCAAATTTTATTTTTATTTTAAAAAACTATTAATTTTTTAATACGGCATATATATTGAATCCAGTTTAATTAATTTTAATGCATTCATTTTGAATTGAATTTACTTTTTAAGAATATTTTATCCACTATCATTAAGATTGGTAAAGAAATTCTCCAGTATTTTGATGCTATTTGAATGATTCTTGAAAAAACGATAGATAGATTTCTTCATTTTCCCAAGCTTTTTCTTTTATCACGTAAAAGGACTTCAGTTGAATCATCAATTGTTCTTATTTGAAATTATCTGATATGAGAATTATACTGTGTTGCAGGAAAAACATTTTTATTTGAGTTTACGACAGGAAGATAGAATGTTGAAAATCGAATGTAGGCTAAGCAATATCGAATATATGCGATAACATTAAAAGATTTATTTATATTAAAATAAATGATTCTACTCTGAAGCGGCACGAAATACTAAAAATTAATCACTATTTTTCTTGAGAAAATAAAAACGTCAATTCATGCATTCATTGATTTTAATAGCATTGTACCTGTTACTGTTAATTTTGACTGTGAGTATACTTAATGGACTCAAAATCATGATAGTCCATTAAAGAGTCTTCTTTATCTAATCTATCGTCTAACTACTTGCGACTTTTACCGATAATGTAATTCCATTATATGATTCCTCTTGTAATTGGGCCAGAAAATAAATAGAATCTTTTTTCCTTAGCTTTTATTAGTGGGAGGAAATCACATAATTTAATACTCGACAAAACATTGAAAGCAACTGGAATTTTTTTTTCAACCAAGGAATACATTTTTAAAAATAAAGCAAATAATATTTTTAAAAAATTGTGAAATTCTCGGAAAAATTATAGGACTACTAAATTAGTATAGTTCAAAAGACATTAAAAATTTTTTTAAATAGTATAAAATTTGATTTTGAGAAATATTATTTCGGGAGTTATTGTGAAGAAGTGTAAAAATCTCGCTTAATATTCAATTAATTAAAATTAGAATTAAAATTTAATAAAATTTCTTAGAAGTGCACGTGCCACCTTCAAAATGTATACATCAATGACAAATTTGATAGTTCTATGTTTGTCAGCCATTTAGAGTGCTAAAGCACTCTCACAGACACATACATTTTCCTTATTATTGGCCATGATCGATTACGGCGTTTGAATTACAGCGTAGAAATAATTTTTAGTTTTACCTTCAATTATATTTAATAAATTATAATATATATAAAAAAATTTCGCAGAATATTTTATCTCTAATATTTGTCTCTGTTACCGGTATTAATTTGAAAAATAATGATTGTCTCTTGTTCAGCAAGTTTTTAAAAGTTCGCAAGTAACCAAGATTATAATGTCATATAATATGGTAAAATTAGCAGAAGTAATAAAATACAATATTCTCCCAATACTAAAATGATGAAAAATATATGAATTTGATTATGTTGTACAACAATTTTACCTCCTCGTATATGAAATATACAAAAAAAATGTATTGTAACTATCAACAAAATCGAGATATTGGCGAATATCCACAATTCGGACCTCTCTAAACTCGATAAACACACTTTTAGAATTATGCCTATTTTTCTGTCTGTCTGTGAACATGATCACATTGAAACTCTGAGATAATGGATGAAATTTGAGATATGAAATATGCATCAAATCTTATATTTAAATTGCATTGCATAATTAATATTAAAAAATTTAAATTCATTCGTCAGGGTTTAGCTTTTCCGGCCATCACCCATGCCATAAGCAACTGGGCTCCAAGATTCGAACGAAGCCGTATTTCTTCCGTCATCTGCATGGGGGTTCCGATCGGAAATATAATTGGATCACCGATATCAGGTTTCCTAAGCAGCACAGATTTTATTGGGGGGTGGCCTTCTATCTTCTACTTATTCGGTAAGTAAAAGGTATTTAATACTATCAAAATAATAAAAATAGGGTTTTTTAAAAAAGCAATAGTGGACTAAAATAAAGGAAAGTTTATTTTTATCATCAAAACTGTTCAGCAAAAAAGTTTAGTATTGAACCGTTGATATTATAAATCAATTAATTTAATACTAAAAAGAAATATCTTGGTTCTGAAATGATACATCTTAAATATGAATTCTTTATTAATATTTAAGATTTATTCATAATATAAAAATTTGATTAAAAAAGCTTTCTTATTTACTCTAGATTAATTTCTTTCCCATATTGTTTAAAGCGTCTCTTGCTTTTATGTTTCTGATATAACCCCAAAATATTTGATAAAAATTTTGAATTATGCTTTTAATTATACTAATAAAACCACGATTTTTCAGAAATTTTATCATTATTATTTTCTATAGCTTAGGTTTCAGTTTGCAAATCATAATTATATGCATTATAGAATTATGCAATGAATTATTTTTAAATTTTTCGAAAGTGAGACTTTTTGTATAGAACCTTAGTTAATCTTGAATGAATAAATATATGGATAAATAAATTCTTAAAATATTAAAACTCCCTATTTTAATAATTGTTGAAACTTTCGGCACTCTGGAGCATAAACAAGTGAATGAAAAATTGATAACCAAATATAAGTTTTAAATGAATTTACTTATTTATTTGCCCACACCGATACGGCCTACCCAAAGGATGTTAGGCACTACGATGGAGAATCTGAGAATAAAAGCAAACACAGAGTAAAAATTATACTAAATACTGAATCATACAAATTTAAAAAAGCAAAAACAGAAAAACGAAAATTTCCGAACGAAACTCAAAAGGCAAAGCAAATGTCCAAGAAAAATTTATTAAATCTTGAAACAATATGCAATTGAAAAACAAAACTTATCTTAATTAGTAATATATTTTAACTTTTATCCTAAGAAAAAATTCTAAATAATCATTAAAATATTTTTATATGACGATTATTATTACTTTAAAAAAATAACAAAGTATTTATTTAAAGTAATTTTTTCGCATGCATTTTTGCTTTTGGAGAAAATTTTTACTAAACATTTTTATTTAATTTGATTAATTTCATGTTCATACAGGTTGTAATTTGATTAAATTGAGCAATTAGATTTAAACTTCTTTCCAGACATGCTAGAATGCTCATATTTTCCTCCACATGTGTTTTCTCAATGGCCAAGGACATTCCTAATGATGTCAGACCTTTCTGATTTATTACTCAAAAGAAAAACTGAATTTTAATATCATACAAAAGGCATTCTCTGATAGTTAATTCTTTATTTCACTATCAGATTTCAGTTTAAAAATTCGAAATTATTTAAAATAAAAATTATATTGATCAATATAATAATTATAATGTACTTTGCATAAGAGTTTTTATTTAAAATTTTATTTTTATTTTATTTTTCTAGAAAACGCGTTTGTACTTCTCTTATTACGATCCGAATATTCCTCAAAAATATTATTCATATATATAAGAAAAATATATGATAAAGATACATTTAGTTAACAATTTCAGGATTCAGCTTTCAAACATTCAATAAAATAAATTTTAATACCATAAGAGTGGCGCCATCTGATGGTGAGTGCGGTAAAAAACTATTTTCAAATTAAAAAATACAACATATTTAAAATAAAGAAAAATTCCTGTGTTTATTATATAAATTAACGTGTTTTTAATAACAGTTTTTATTGAAATTTTGACTGTTTCTTTTTCTTTTCCTAGAAAATGATATTGTCTTTCATTTTTTTTTTTTTTTTTTTTTTTTTGTGAACCGTTCACTTTTCCAAAATATTATTTTTATTTAAATAGCTAGGAAACAGTATATTTTTCTTATAAATTCTGAACTCTTTTCTCATTTAAACATCATTAAATTAAATTACATACGACGCTGGTGGCTCCATCTAATATTAAGAACGTAAATTATTTATTTAAATTTTTAAAAAGGGAAAATAGTTAAAATGAAAATAAATTCCATTGTTTAGTACATTAATTAAAGTGTATTTTCAATAAAACAATTTTAGTTAAATTCGTATATTTTGTTCTTTTTCCTTTTTCTTAAAATATGTGTTCTATTCCTTTTTTTTTACTATTAGAATATTTTTCAAAGATTTTTTTCATATTTAAATATTTAGGAAGTTTCAGATATACTTTGTTCTTGCTTTGATGCATTTTTTTGAGAACCAAATATTTTACCAAAATATTATTTCTTTTTTAAATATTTGCGAAACAGTAAAGTTTCTTAATAAATTCTGAATTCAGTCCTCATTTAACAATTCATTAAATTAAATTTTTATACGATGCTCATGGCGCCATCTGATGTTTAGAAAGAAAATAATTTATTTCAAGATGGGGAAAAAATGGGATTATTAAAATGAAGATAAATCTCACTGTTTAGTACATTAATTGAAGTGTATTTAATAACATAATTTTAGTTAAATCTTTATATTTTTGTTCTCTTTCCATTTTCTTAAAAAAACAAGTTTTAATGTACTTTTTATTATCGGAATATTTTTAAAGATCTTTTTCATATTTAAATACTTAGGAAGTTTCGGATGTGCCTGGTTCTTGCTTTGGTGCATTTTGGTGTATGAAACTCCTGAAGATCATCCTCGTATATCAAAAGAAGAGCTTCTATACATCCAGCAGAATAAAGATGAGAAACTTCAAACGGTCAGTCAACTTTAGCAAATATTAATTTGTATTTTATGATTAGCAAGCATCGAAAATTTATCAATGTAATATGAACTTTTAATTTGATAACTGTTTACCTCTACATTGTCTTGGTATCTCCTACTAATTGCTATATTCTTCAACAAACAATTTTTCCAATACTGAAAATCGTTATCATTATCTTCAACAATACTTGTTTTGTTTCATTAATAACAGCATTGAGATTATTCATCAAAGCAAAGATTCTTCATTTATTAATTTTTTTTTAATTAGAAGACAATAAACGGTGGCAGCTAAATACTAAATAGACGATAACAAATAATTCTCCATCATTTAGAAACATTAATACTGTCATGTTAGATAAATTTCGGGAACTACATTTTATCTCAACAAACGAACATTTTCTTTTAAACCATATAGCGCAATAAGCATTAATCATTCAAATTTCTTAGCTATGCTCAAGATTCAAATTAATAATTAATAAAACTGGAGAAGTCGATCCAATTATTCAGGTTGCATCATTTATTTTGATATATCTCAACAGTGATGGACTTTCTAAAATTCCTCTCCAAAAGGGGGAGGGTTAGTGGAGGACAAACGACAACTGATAACATATCTAGAGGTCACAAGCAATTAAATGAAATAAAAACTATCGATTTAGCATATTCGTAGGAGGTGGATTGATTCTGATAGAATTTTGATCACATAAAGAATATACAGAAAATTAGTGTTCCCGACATTTCTATCATAACTGAGGTGAGATGGATAACAGGTGACCATTACTGTTATATTTAGGGGCTACGAATATAAACTTTCATGTGAAATAAAAATTGGAGAAATCAAACTAGAGAGTGGGACTGAGGAAAAAACTTTTGGGTTTTCTCTGTTTTTTAAATGTATGCTTAGTTTTTATGGGTCGATAAAAATATTATAAAAAGATCTAATATAAAAAAAATATCATACCCAAATATTTCAATTATTTAATATTTTAAGCTGATCTTTGATATTTGCATTTTTCCGAAACGTTTTTGAGTAAAATTACTGCTTGGGGTTTTGCTAGAAGTGACGTGAAAATATTAAATATTGACCCCTGGGATTTGGGAGTAACTTGGTAATGCTATAGGGATTTGACAACAAATATGATGACTTTGGTGACAAAATCGAAGACACCAGAAACTACAAAAATTTTAGCTATAACCTCATTAAAGCTCAAGTGATGTCTTTTGTCCAAACGCTCCTGTACCCTGTCTCAGAAAATATAAAAAAAAAGTTTAAACTAGAAAAAACAGAATTGAGGAGTCCAGTACTGAATCAATGAGAAGAGCAGACGAGACGGGATGCATGAATGGTCGTGAAAAGTCTCTCTCCTGCTAGTTCTCTTTGAACGCGTTATACTCTTACGGCTATTTATTAATGATTTGCTACTTATGTGTTGCTACTCACAGCAAGTTCTTTTATTGTGTATGATTGGGCTGTGTTTTATTGCCCGCATGTTCGTCTTTTCATTAAAATTAATGCGCCTTTATTTGTTATTCTTTTGGATTTGCATATCAGAATTATTTTTAAAATATATAACAGCATGTTAACGTCTCTACTGAGAAATTTGTGCCAATAGAGTTCTGAGTTAGATCCTGTAAGTGCTACGTAAATATCTAGAATTCTCAAAATCGGCAATATATTATTTATTGCCAATTTTGGAATTCTATTCAAATATTGGCTAATATTTCGTTATCTAAGGTTGAAGTTGGATATTGGAAATAATAATTAGGAAGTTTCAAATATTCTTGAAAAAAATATTTTCAAGTGTCTTCGTTTATTGTTATGATTTTCTAGTCAAAGATTATAACTGAAAGGTGAAACGATTATAAAGGTGTCTCTTACTTTCCAGAAAGCTGCTATTCCTTGGAAGAATATATTTTCATCGCTTCCTGTCTGGGCAGTCATCATAGCGCATTTCGGACAAAATTATGCATTTTTGATGTTTCTGACTCTCATGCCAACTTATTTCAAAACAATTTTGCACTTCGATATTAAAACGGTAAGAATCACTTTTATCACTTCATACATGGTTTCTAGAAATTAAAAAGCTCTCGTTTATTTTTATTCTGACGATCTGATGGAAGTCTGGCATTAAAAATTTGTTTGATTATTAGAAAACTATATTTAAACAAATGATTGGAAATTTTAATTGCATAATCCCCCCCCCCCCTTCAAACTTCTAAAAATAGCATTTAATTCATTTTTTTATTTTAATTAATTCACGTTCAAGATTATTTATACGAAATTAAAATACTGTTTAAATATTAAATTTTAGCTTTCTCTTGTAGGCATTTTCTGTAGGCCAAATCTCCAACACGTTTTTAACTGTTAATTGATAACTCGTGAATCTCAATTTTATTCGATACAATAAAGAAAATTTGAAAAAATATCTGGAAGGCTAAATTTGAAAATTTTCGTTTATTTTTGACATTAAAATGGGTACTGTCATAAGTTTTGAAATTTCTGCATATTTCAATATGTAAATGGCAGACTTTTAAGGAACATAATTTATCTTTTAAAAGAATTCCTTTTCAAAAGATTTCGTAGAACAGCTCATGAAATGCCTTTTTAAGGGTCCATTATTTAATAGATTTGAATTTATGATGAATGTCCAATTTAGGCGATGATCCAAATATTACAACTCTTCTCTATAATCAATTATGCAAGTTAAACGTTCTATTGACTAAACAGCCAATTTGCTTTCACACTAATTTTCTACAGTCATTTATTTAATAATAATAAATTATATTTGAAGTATTTGATAACTTCTTCCTTCTTTTCTAGAATGGCATCCTTTCTGCTATGCCATATGCGGCTCTAGCGATAAGCATGGCTCTTGCATCGTACTTAGCTGACAGACTTAGGAAATGGAACAAAATGAGCATCTCGACAATACGGAAGACTGCAAACTCAATAGGTGAAAGAAATAAGATTATATTTACTTATATAAAAATTATTTTATTAATATAATATAATTATATTAATAAGACATGGTAGAAAGAGATATGTTAATGAGCACACTCCGTCAAAAAAGGATTAATGATCACTGATTGATTTATCATCAATCATTGAATATTTTGAGAAACTGTCTATTTCTTTACCTAGATTGAAAATTTGAATGTAAAATCTTAGTGAAAAACCCCTTCAATACTGCAACTCAAATAACGTCTAGTATATCAAAAGGGGGATAGTAGCCATAAACGATCATTCCGACTCGCCACTAAGGCACATGGATAAATCTGATTGATCGGACAGTCACAACAGCAACACTGGCAGGAACTACGGTTGAGTCGTAGGGGGCATCACCAGCCACGGTACAACCCTTCCTTGTCAGAAGCACGTCCTGTCATGGGCAAGAGGTAGTCGATCCCCACCATTTCTGTTTCCATTCAAGTGGCGAAAACCAACCACAATACTGGAAACTTCTCATCCTCATTTTTGAGACGAACTCGGGGGAAGAGGGGGATAATAATTGCATTGATGGCCTTATCTACAATTTATTGTCTAAAGCAGCTAAAGTAATGCCCTCTGGAGTAAAAAACTACAATAAATCTCATGCAAGCAAAAAATTCTCTGTTAATGAAGGTTTCTTTCTTCAATGTTATGTCTTGCATAATATTCTAAAATTGTTATATTTTGCATACATTCTATTGCAATGTGATCCTAATAAATAAATTTTATAATAATTACATTAGCAAATGAATAATAAAAATGAATATATCTTCGCAAATAGTAACATGGATATTGTGGTCAGTTATAAAAAGGACTTCATTGGTCCACGTGGCTACATCTAATATAGAAAATATAGTAGAAGAAGATATCGTCAAAAAAATCACATTTTTATCGTTGTACCTTATAAAAAAAGCGAGAACCCTTTAAACATCATCGAATATCCTGTCCTTCTATGAACCTAAACATGAGCTTTCAAACAAAATTAAATACTTATGAGTTAATTCGAAAATATATTAATCATAATTTTTATAGAATGAAAGCAAACTTTTTGAACACTTTTGTTGTAATTATATACGAGATTGTACATAATCTTCTGTTCATCATGTGTGTCATATTTTACCTAAGCGTAGCGAAATGAGAATCGAAAATTTCCTGTTCTTTCAGGTTTAGTGGGTCCAGCTCTCTGCTGCATAGGCATCGTAGCATCCAGCTGCCAGCGAGGACTCATAGTCGGTCTGTTGTGCCTCGCCATGTTTCTCAATGGGTTTGCTTTCTCTGGTTTCAATGTTACTCACGTGGATATGAGCGCCGATTTTTCAGGTATGATTTAAAAATTCTTTTTTGACAGAAAAAAATATTCATTCCAGGAAATCCTTAAGATTTTATTCAGAGTAAATAATTTTTTTAAATCCATTTTACCTGTAATACGTGAATAACTTTATTTTAGAATGCAATTATCATTCAGTATGTTTTTAATATGAAAACCTTAAGATATTACACACACATATTAATGATTTTTTTTAAATTTTAATTGAGTACTTTCTTAGAATTATCACATAATTTGCGTTTCCATATCACAAACGGAATATTAATTGCAACGAAAGTTAAGGAATGTTTCTTAATTATTTTTGACAAAAAAAGGTTACACTCTTGTAAGAGGATATATCATATTTTGTATTCCAAACTATGTAAAGATAGATTGGAAAACAAACGATGTTGATTCTACCAAGATGTCCTGAATCCTAAATTTTTCTAATGACTCAATTTTGCCTATATGTATTGTCACTTAACCAAGGTGTCTGTAGGCAGGTCGTTAGGAAAAAGATTTTCCCAATCTTAACTTTAAAAAACTTTATAAGAACTAAAATTTTACCAATTATAAAATATTAAGATAAAAATTGGTTCTACAATGAATTGTTAAATTAATAAAAATATAATTAATTACTTTTTATAATATTTATAATATATTGAAATATTAATCATTCATACAGATAGTTGAGCTATTTTCCACCTGATGGGTCATATAAATTAATAAAAATTTAATTAATTGTTTTTTATAATATTTATAATATATTAAAATTTAATTATCCATTTAGATCATATCATTGTACTATTTTCCACCTAACTAGTTCAGAAAATTTCTTAATTGTATTTTTATATTCGCTCTGAATTTATTAATTGCCTTTAATCTATTACAATGATAAATTGTTTTATTTATAAATTAGGAAATCATTAATAATTAATTGTTATTCCTCTGATTCTTGAAAAATTTACTAACAATTGTAATTAATTTTTTCATATCATCTTTCCCATGTAACCAAAAAAGAAATAAATGAAAACGTATATGATTTCACAAAGTTACTAAAATAAATAAAAGAAAAAAGAATCTGAATAAATAATTATTGCGTGGTTATTGAATTTAAGTGTGTTGAATTGTGAAACTAATTTATTCAGATGTTAAAAAAATATCTTAATAATGTGTATGTACTGCCTCAGACAAAAAAAAAAAAAAAAAAAAAAAAAAAAAAACTAAATTCACCGCTACATAATTTAATTCAAAGGAACTTTTCTATTTACACTCTAATAGTTAGAATTAACAATCACTACTTGAACCTAAGTATGATTATTTATAAGTTTTCCAGATATTAAGGTTGAATGTTCAGATCACGTCCAGGTCACCAATATGGATGAATGTCCACATATTCTATTCAACAAAGGCAAAAAAATATTTTTTAAAAAACATTAAAAAAAAATGTTTTTTGTTTTCTAGTTTTCTAGGCTCGTGCATTGATTAATATGCTGGTACGAGCACGCAGCTTAAACCGCTTCATCTTGATGAAAGTAAGATCACCACAAACCTAATGCATATTGTCATGATATCACACATTAATTTTTTCCAGAAGGCTGCAATTTTTCTTTAATACGAATTACGAAATTCTCGAAAAGTGGAAAAAAATTAATGCTATGCTGCTATTTCATTTAAAAGTAATGGCATGCTAATCTTTTTTAAGGTGTTCTTTATGGAATAACGAATACCGTCGCAAATACTGCTGGTATACTAAGTCCTACTATTGTTGGCTTTCTTACGGCCAGTGGAGTGAGTATTATTTTTTTCTTTATCAATACACAGGATGGCTATGAAATGAATTTCCTTGTCTGGAGGAATCTACAATAGAAATTAATCAACAAAATGAAAACAAACTCAGTATTTAAAATTGGCATGGGGAAAGTAAATGTCCTAAAAACCTCCGCTATTTTCACCCAAAAAAAAGAAGAAGAAGAAGAAGAAAACGACGACAAGATCAGAACAAGAAAAGATAGTATCAGAAGTCACCGACAGGGGGGATTTTGGCGTAGTCGAAACAAAAGCATTAAAATTAATCATTCCATTCAATGCACGAAAAATAAATTATACATCACTGATATCCGAGTGATTTAAAAATATACCATTAAAATGAATTAAATGCAATATAAAAACCATTGAAAATATTCTTTTATTAATGGAGAATTAAGGATCCATTTTCAGTTGCTGATCTCTCTTTTGTTTAAAAAATATTGCATTCCTTTTTTACGGAATTCATCCCTCCAAATTTTCCATTGCTTACGCTCAATATAATTTTATTCCCTTCATCAGTTTTAGCCGAAGATCTTCCCGAAATAGGAAAAGTTAGTTTATGACTGCATTTTATTATGATTATGATTTGCATCTTAATTTATGAAATTATTGTTAATGAAATGTATGTGAACTGTATATGAAATGTCTGTATGATTGTTTATAAAATATTTGTTTTCATGGAAGTTTGATTCTTACTTCTAAAGTTTTTTTGTCTAATAAACACTTTGCTTATTATTCATACGTTTAGACTAATATCACCAAGCAATAGAAATGAAACACCAAATAAGACCTGCTGTTTTTTCTAATTAATCGCTGCTTTAGACCCTTATATTGACACCAATGCAAGAGTCTAAAATCTTCTAAAAAACGACAATCAAAGGCTTAACAACTCTATCGGATTTAGCCTCAAAAGGGTGGAACTTTTTTTTATTAAAAATGTCAGTATGTTAAGAATATTTCGCTAACTATAACCAGACGACTATATAAAAATTTAAACAAGTTAAATTTTTTCGGCTATTTAACCAACATTATATAACTTTATTTATTTGCCATTTAGAGCATCTGCCCAATTCGCAGGATGTGATTATATCTAACGTTTTAGAAAAAGGGCGAAATGATATGATCTCGGTTTTGGGATAAGAAGGTTCCAAATTCGGAACTTGATTCTATCAATGAGTTATTCTTTAAGCGTGTCTGGAGGGCACTAAAATTCCGCCAGAACCTAACAACCTATATCTCCTTTTGGTGCAGAAGCTTGGAGAAGGGACTACCGACGTAAACGTTATTCTTAATCCTTCTTCTTCCTAAGTCTGATTAAAAAATACAAGGTTCGTCCTCAAATAGCAATAGCGTTGTTAAATAGATTGTGAATTACCTAAAATAAATCAAGAATTTCAAAATTTGATGGATCACGATTAGGGTAAAACGCTTATATCTAGAGCGCATTAAAAAAGTTTACGTACTTGAGGATCGCAGAAATTATAATTTTGAAGCAACAAAAGGGCTGTTTACCTTTACGCCCTGTTGCTCCAAATTTGAAGACATAGACGAAACACTAGAATATAGAATTCAGAAAATTTCCCATTGTTCCGTTAAAATTGTTATTAGCCTACCATTTGGCGTCTTGTTTGCTCGCCGGGAATTCTGATTGTTTGTAATTCAATTAAATCCTTTATGAAAAACTACACTTATGATATTCCAAGTTCCGTTAACAAAATATTTCTAAATTTCAAACTGTGAAAGATATCTTGGCAATGTTAAACTGGTGGCTAATCTTGCCATCGTCTGTTTACCGAGTGCATGTAATTCTCTAATTTAATCAAGTCGTTTATATCACATTTGCATGCTTCGTCTAACATCTTTATTTTCTGTTTGTTTATATAATTTGAATAATATTTTATTCTCTAAATAATAAATTTCTTCCTCTCCTAGGAAACTGTAGAAAACTGGAATACTGTGTTTTGCATAACGTGTGCGGTCTATATGATGTGTGCACTTTTTTATGCCTTCTTTGCTTCTGCAGAAGTACAACCTTGGGGATTAGCTAAAAGAGACACTCCAGCTGTTTCAAAGTCAGAAAAGCCACTTTTTGTTGAAGCCAATAACAGCTAATGGACAAATAATTATAGAAGATATTTACAAAAAGGATTACAAGATCAATGGACAATACTGTAGAAGATATATATATACATATACAAAACAGGGATAACGGTGGTATTTTCCATCGAAAAATTAAAATGTTCAAACGAAATAATATTTTATTTTAATAAAATTTATTTTATTTTTAATTATTTACCTTCGACCAGCTAATATTACCCATCTTATACTATCATCTTATTACTATGGATATTGGTTATAATTAATTTCCACAACATCTTTTAGGTACAACTACATGTTCTTGGTTCCATCAAATTGCCAGACATTAAAGCCGTTTTATTTTAATAGTCTTATATATGCTCTGTTCATTGTGTATATTAAAGTTTCTAATGGAGATCTGTTCCATTATTATGTGCTGCTCATCCATCCTCTAAATTTAGTAGTATTGTAGCTTCACTTTTTTTTTATCCCCCCTGCAAACTAATATAGACATTGAACAGAATCTAATTTTCAACTAATATTTGATGAAACAATGAAAACGATTTCGGTTTCATTCGCGATAATAAAATGTGAAATAAACTTAAAAACGTATTTAAAAGTTAATTAAATCTAAATTATAGAATTTTACAGGAACTAAATTGGCACCAATGAAAAGATAATTTTTCGGTCTTTTAAACGGTACAAAAATCAATTTTATGCGTTATCTATTAAGAAAATACACGGAAGTCGGGCATCTTTTTATAAATAAATAAAATTATAATTAAAACTTCAAAATCATCGCTCTGATGAGCATATTCTCACCCTTCAAAGTACATATTGGCCAAATTTGGTAGCTCTAAATTAAATGGTTTGGACTAAAGAACACGCACCCACGCATGCATGTACACGCACAAATACATACATACATATACATACAAGCATTTTATTAGTAATAAGAAATAAAATTTGAGACTTTTTTAAGTAGTTTTTATTGTGATACATGCTACTAAAATTTGAATTTAAAACATTTCGTCAAAGTATTTTTCACTTTTAATCATTGAATATGATACGCTTTTATTTTTGAGAAAGACAATAAATAAAATTGAAGATTCAAACAAATGGATTTTATATATCAAATAAAATTCTTTAAGAAAACGCGTGATTTTTTAGATGAAGTAATTATTTCTAAAATCAAAAAAGAAATTCAAATGCAATAAAAGTTAAAAAAAATAACTCATTTTCAAGAATGCATGCATAAATAGTTTTAAAATTTCATAAAGCGCTTAGCAATCATTTGGTACAGCTAGATTTAATAGCTATTGAAAATTTCACTTAACAATTATTAAATCAATTTTTAAATTGTATTTTTAACAACTATTCATCAATTAATTACAATTAATCAATCATGACAGAGCTATTGTAGAAAATTCATTGATTTTCACAATACCATATATTCAAAAATGCAATACGTCATATATTAAAAAGTATAACATATACAAACATGAATGTCATAAGAAAATGACTGCCAACCTATCAAACTTTTCTGCACACTGTGCAAATGTTCAGAATGTGTCTAGTGGGTTACAAGACATAAATGCAACGGTTAAGTACATTTGTCAGTGAGATCAAAAATCAATTGAGACATTTGAAAAAGAAAAGTACTTTTCTTAATATACTTTTATATAATGTTTTATAAGCATTTATGGAAATGATTTTGTTTTTAAATTACAATGCAAAAATTTAAAAAAAAGAAAGGAAACACGCGTTTATCCTCTAAGGATGCAATCATTATGGAAGTCAAAGGTATAAGAAAGAGTATTTATTTATTTATTTCAGTTAGCAAATGATTATGCTCCTTTCAAAACACTTTTCTCATCAAAATAAATTAACTAATAAGTTAAGTGTTTGATTTTGTCATCACTATTGTAAGGAAAGCAATTTCGCACTCTTTGTTTTTTAGTTAAATTCTCATCAACAATTGATAAATTTATAGAAAATCAAGAGGAAGTTCCGTCCTGACACGTGGTTTGCGATAAATATAGATGGAATTAAGCAATTAGTGCCGGCATTCTGGCATAGGGGTAGCGCATCTTCCTCGTGATCATGGCATCTCGGGTTCGAATACCAGTTCGGGCATGGTTATTCTACTTCTATATGTGGGGTGAGGGCATGCGTCCCCCTGTAAAAAGGGGCGGTACAAGCGAACGGGACGCATAAAGTACCTAAGTCGTACTTTTGGCTCTAGTTGACGCTACTGAAAAAACAAGACACGCTTAATCGGCTTAAATTGCTGACAGATAACTGCCAATGGGCTTTTAAAGTGCCATAAGTCACAACAAGCAAATAGCAATCATAATTCATGGAAAATTATACAACTTATTAGGTAGAAAATAAAAGATAGATACGATTTTGAAAAGTAATTTATTTTAGTGTTATATAATAAATACTAAGAAGCATTTCATTCTCTGTAAAATGGAGTGCAGAACAAAAATCATAAAAGAGTGATATGTGTTAGAAAACCCTTATTAAATCCCCATTCAATCATTTTCATAATACATTTAAAATTTTAATAAAAATTTAAGAGTTTTCATTGCGATTTAACAAATTTAAATAATTTTTAAGCATTTTAATTTTTTTTATCCTACACTCGAAATTTTTGAAAGAAAAATAACTTTTTGATTTTCAATATTCTAATAAAAGAGCAATTCCGATGAACTTTTTTAATTTTCTGTTTTATGCGTTAAATTTTATATTTCAATATTTTGATTATTTAAAAAGTTTGGATCGCCTCTTTTTTTTAACCTTATTATTAGATGCTAACTTTCTTATTACATTAAAACAAAAATATTCAGAGAATATCAAATGCATAATATAAAAAATGCAGCCACAAAAAGGAAACAATCTATTAGTAATGAGAGGTGGATTTTAAAGTATAACATTTTTTATTTTTTATTTTCAGTATACTGCCAACAGGAAAAAAAACTTTAAAAAAGATTTAAAGATCAGGGGAAAAAAAATAGGATTACCTAGTAATAATGAGTATTTTCAGTGTGTCAAATTCATCATAACAGAAAAAAAAAACATTTTGGGACTATGAAAGAATAAAATATGTTCTAGAAGTAACGAGAAGAAAATTTTGAGGTATTACATATTTTATTTTCAATACGCCAAATGTTAAACTATAGAAAAGCACATCAAAGCTACTATTGCATCGTAAATCGCAATGGATCTATGAGGGTTTTTTTATTACCAACGATACATATATCCATTATATGTGCAAGTGATTAACTGACGTCATACTCAGAAAAAGGTCCTAGAAATAAGCTGTCCTTTTTCTAAGTATGTTTCAATTCAAAAATCAGCCCCTAAAAAAAAAAAAAAAAAAAAAAAAAAGCTATTTAAGTTCCAAATTTAAAAAATATTTGACCTCAATCACGTCATCTGTTTTGAGCTAGATGACTCTTCTACAAATAGAAGCGAAATTTTCTTCCTCCCATAACAGGTATGTTCCTGAGGTAGGCGTGACCTTCCATTGCCCGCAATAGTTGCCCTTCTGTGAATGCTGCTTTATGATAGTTTAACTTTCTTATACCTTGTTTAACTTAAAAACTTTCTGCATATATTAATTATTTTAATTAAAAAATGACAAAAATTTTACAATATCCATTTTTGAATACTGAAATTTGTATATATTGTTATTTTAGACATAGAAATTTTATCATGTTCGTTATACAGAGGTTCATAGCTGAGCATTTAATTAATTTTTCAAAATGAATATCGAAAAAGATGAACTACTGCTACAATTGGCCTTTTTTTTACAAATAATTCTCTAATTTAAGCTCAGCTCTATATTTCGAAAATCAATAGAAACAAATCTTATCCTTGTCAAAGTCATGATTATTTACATTAATTGAAGCAAAATGATTGTGTTGAAATTAAAAGACAAAATCTAGACGGATTTGTCGAAATTAAATCTTGTGATCAAGCAAATGCATAAAGTTAATTAAACTAAAAGACGAATCATTGAAATATTTCCATTGAACATATTTTAAACATTAAAATTACGCAGTACGTTTTAATAGCAAATTTTCGTTCATATTAAGTATGATTCTGTTAATTTTTGATAAATATAAAGCACTCATTTTTGAATATAGTAGGAATATGTGTTAATTAAAATATTTTTAGTTCGAATTCATGGTCTAATTAATAAAATTACCTATCAAGGTAAGTGAATACATTGAAAAAGCAATATTTGACAGAAATGATGATTTTTATTTTTGAATATTAATAATTTTTTAACAGATTTCTTCAAAAAGCTTTTTGAATTTTATTTTGTCGGTCATTCTTTTAGATGTTGCCTTTTTTAAATATTTGCATGGTATAAATTCTGATGCTATTTTACATCTTTAAATGCCAGTTTCACAAATTTTAAATTTTGGTAAAGTTTTTCAAAAACTCATAAATAAAAGTATAATGTATAATATTGCTCAAAACTAACATACAAATTTCTCAGTATCTATTGCAATTTGTTAAGGAAAAAATAAGCAATCTGCTTTTCAAACAGATTTAATTTCTGTATTAATGCTTTATATTGCAATAAATTAAACATTTCGTGTTATTTATAAATCGAACATAATATTTAAAGTCTGGATAAGATATAGCTTATTTCTTAGTTTATAAATTGGGTAACATATTACTTCAGTTATTTTCGAAATGTGTAATAATCATACAATAAATTTCTAAACCAGAAGGTTTGTGCTTTATATAAAATTTTAGCCAAGACATTTTTTTTTCAATTTATGATGTATAGATTTTAACTTATGTATTTATTTTTAAAAAAAAATTCCCAATCATTTTGTTTTATTCAAAAACTCAAAAATATATTTTATGAAATTGTTGGAAAAAAACAATTCCGAATATAGTCACATAGCTTAACATAATATTAAATTATCGTCTATAATTCTGAAATTTTAGTGAAGACTAAATCAAGGAAAAATCTTTTAAATATGTTCTTATTTCTGATTGTTTCCTGGATAATCTTAATTTAAATCTACAAATACAAGCTATGGTTCTAAAGACTTGGCTGAAAGATTTGTTGTTGAAGCAGCGGGAAGACATTGGAATATATCATATTGTAAATGAATTGATAGGGATATGGCTATTTGAATTATGGCTGAAATGATAGGGACGCCTGAACAAACACCAAAATTTGAAGAACATAGAGATAAAGTTCAAGAGCTCTGGTTACCCCGCATCAGTGAGTTAAAAATTAAAGTACCTTGGACTCTTTTAACATTCGAATACGAAAAAAAAAATTTCAAAGAAATGCTTAAGTTCTAAGTTAAATCTCAATACTGCAGCTTTTTACAAATTATTCTGCTTTTTTAGGCTATTAATGCTCTGAAAGAACTAGTAAATATTAGTTTTATTTAAACGTCTCAATTTGGTGAACAATTTACTAGAGCATTTTTGCAATTTAAAGTTTTAAGCATGGTGTTTTTTTTTTCCATTATAGCTGACAATTTTACGATAATTTTAATCCAAAATTAATGGACATATAAACATTTTATAAAGTATAATCTACATTAGAGAAATTACTTTGGTTATTATTTTAAGCATGAAAATTTATTACATTCCGAAGCGTTACATTTTTACAATCATGGCATTTTTTGGATGCTTTATCATGTATTCAACAAAAGTGAGTTTAAGCATTGCAATGGTAGCTATGGTAAATGCATCAAAGGAATCCGAATTAGATGAATCTAATTATTCCATAAGGTGTTATAATAGCAGAAGTAACTAAACCCGTAGCAAATATACAGAATCAAAGGTAAGTATTCTTTTTGTTAATAAGAATTATTTGTTAACCCTCTCCCCGTTATCAATGAAGACATTGATTATTAAATCACATAAAATAATTTTTAATTCGTTGAATACTTATCTTTTATACCTCGTTGAGGCATGCTTTAACCCACCTTGCATTTGTTTGGTGGTGCAGGTTTGGGTTTGATGGAGAAACAGCCATTCTTTGGATATATTATTCCAGCTATAATATCATATTTCTTGATGTCTATTAACCCTCTAATTCCTAGAATTACTCGAAGTCAGAATACTGAACGTAAGAACTTCTCTTTCAAAGGAAAGAAAATTTCTCAAACGCTTTCCAAACAGACAATGACAGACCGTGTTCCTAAGCAATTGATATACAAATACCTCCCTCATATACTCTCCTTAGCTCATGGCTACTAAACTGCCATTCTTTGAGTGTTCTTATAAAATCTCTTTATTCCCTCAAATTATCTGGACCTGCGTTTCTTACGAACAAAGTACTTGCCTCAGGTATTCAATCAGTCACATTTTATGAAAGGCAGCTTGGGCGCCTGCTGTTGCTTTGTTAAATGGAGATTTGGGGCATTTCAGTTTTTATAGAGTTCATTCTGGTAGGCTAAAGCTTTAAAAGACAGAAAATTAAGAGAAAAAGCTTATGGATTCATTTCACTGGCTAGTTATTTTCTTAACTATCATTATACATGTATTGATTTTCTTCCAAGATAAATACATTTGCAGACTATTATTCAATGAAGGACTATTGGGAAATTTAATCCCTCTTTTATATGCATCATAAATATTTTAAAATATGCATTAAGCTAAATTAATACATATTAAAAATGTTATTTATTATTACAAATCAAAATGAAAGAATTCAAACATATGCGAAAGAAAACAATCATCGTTCATTGGGTTTAATACATTTTTGTTGAATTTCTAAACGTCTATATTAATTTAACAAAGAGTGGTAGAAATACTATTACTATTATAAAAATATAGCAAAACAAAAAAAATATCATGATTGACATCACTAAACGCCTAAACGCATAAAACTTGTTTTTCGAACCCTTTTATCTAATAAAATATTCAATTAAAGATTTACTCAACGAAAAAGCTGAATAATTTATGTCAATCATTTTATCTTTATGAGCACTTAGTTATATTTGAGTGATTTGATGGATATAAAATATATCCCTTTTTTATCTACAAAAAAAAATCTACTATCTCTGTCGGGTTTCATTTATCTTTCTCAAGGTCAAACCTTTACAGCATTGCAAAACAAGGCGATTATATTTTAAAGTTGAAAAACGTATTATAGGTGTTTGTGTATATACAATATTTCTGAATGCGCAAGAGAAATTTATATAGATTTGTAAGAATATACTTTTGCTTTACAATAATTTCTAACTTATTCTTTGAAGAAATCGATTAATAACCAGACGGAGTATTCTCCACAAAACTTTCTCGTATACTCTCTAAAAAGATGTTATCCCAGAGATTTTCTTACATGACATTGGTGCACGATAGTTACGAAATATTTACCCTTAGCGTGAATTTAGCACTTTTACTTATTCCTTCATGTCATCCTTGAAGAGTTATTTGGAGATTAATACCTAGCGCGCTGTTAATAGTATCCAAAAAGAGAATTTACATTTCAGACTAGATTTCTCCAACCGATTGAAACCAAAATGTGACACAAAACTGCACTTGTAACCATAAAATATCATGCTAAGTCTGATATATCGTCATTACGTCACTGCGTCGTTGAATTATCACTTTTAAAAATTTTTGAAAGTACAAACCGACAAGCCCTTTGATGGATTTGTTTCAAAATTTGACAAGTGGCTAAACTATATATGTTAATTCTAAACAATATATGTTAATTCTATATATGTTAATTCAAATTTTGTCATCTAACTCTCTTTGTTTTGTAGTTATCATGTAAAATTTTATTCGAACAGCCGGACAAACAGGTTTTTTTTGCTCAAAATTGGATAGAAACTTACAAATTTAATATAAAGACCGTATATCAAATTTCATCTGTCTAGACGAACCGTTTTTGTCACAGACCGACGGACATTTTCCAAAAATTATTTTTTCAAGCTCAGGGTAGTCTAAAATATGAAAATACATCAAAATCTGGAGTTTGGATTTTTTTGGTATTTATTGTATTTTCTCCATACTACGTACATGTAAGAATTATTTTAATATTATTTATACACAATCTGTACCTATAAGCGATGAATGCTAATTTTTCTTATTTTTTTCGTATTCGAAGACGATAACGCAAACAAGCTTTGAGCAAGAAGAATGAAATCTGGTAATTGGTCTCTAAACCCTAGTTTCAGATTTCTATTAAATTTTGAATGAAGTGATTAGTAAGAAATCTGTCTTTCTGACTTTTTGAGCATGGTAGCTACAAAACCGAAAGAGGGTTAAATAGGCGCAATTTTTCTAGCTGTAGAATCTATCAAGATTTTAAGAAAATATATCTAAGAATTAACTATTCGTCCATTGTATTTTTCGTATGCCAATAAACGCTATTACTTTAAAACGCAACGATATAAGAATTTGAATTTGGCTGTGATATTGTTATTAAAATTGTAATTGTCAAATTTTGGTTTTAATTTGTCTAAAAAAAGACCAAAATACATATTTCGATTTCTTCTCTATACAAGAAAAACAAAATATCTTCATATATCGTATCAATATCTATCAAACAAAATATCTTCCCAGGGTCAACGTAGCCAATAATTTCTTTGGCTCCTTCCGAATATAATAGTCTATCGATTCCATCAGTTTCTTGTACAGCTCCACCAACAGTAATTGACTATTGTTAAAACTTTATTTGCACCCTCGAAGTTCAAAGTTTCCTCACGATGGCGCCGTGCGCCTCTCATTGTTTTTAGTTTATATTTGTTTGTTTATATTATTTCTAGTTGTATTGCTTCCGTCTTTGTGCGCTTTGTACCTGTGTAAATGTGATACCTGCTTTTGAAATAAAATGTAGAAAATACAATCGTTGCCATCAATTCCTTCCTGACAGGTAAGACAGGGAAGAGCTTTTTGAATGATATATTTGATAAATGAAATATGAATGCGAATTTGAAATGATGTTTGATCAGCTCTACAATTGATACACCTAATCCACTAACACTTCCAGAAACACCGCCAATTCCAAAAGTACCGGCTTCTGCTCCTCTGTTTGCATTGCCTAATCCTCCTGGTTCACTGGATAATTCAAGTGCTCAGGACAACCTAATTTACCAATTACTCTAGCTCCTCTCAGACCTAATGATCTACCGAATCTATCAGTTGCTCTAATCCCTCCCAAAACCTAATCGTCCACCGATTCCACCAGCTTCTGGTCTCCCATCTCCACCAACAGTAGCTGATTAGTCAAAAAATTATAACTAAAGTCTTCTCCGTAGTTCACCATATTAGAATGAAAATACAAACTTTAAGTAAAGCTTGTAAAGACATAGCATTGAATAATTATAAGATTCGCATTAAATCGTTTTCTTCTTTGAAATAAGAAAGAACTCATTTTAATAATTTTACAGTGCCTTTAATTTTACTTGTAGCCAGATTATAATTTCATTATAATCTGGATCATTTGATAAAAATAATAATTATTTTACTTGTTGATGGCAATTTCTTAAGGAATAAGTGCGGGCAAAGTATGTGAGACAATTGACTGCTCAAGGATCTTGGATTAACGGAAAATGAGGATGAAGAAACATTAATGATATTTTTATTAATGTTTTGTTGAATATATTTCATAAATATTTTGAAAAAGATATTCTAATTGTAAGTTTTATTTCGTCCTTCTACTTAGAAACACGTGTCATAATTTGTGATTTTTTTTCCATCTAGTTTCCTA
This sequence comes from Argiope aurantia, assembly GCA_026543865.1. Classification (NCBI taxonomy): domain Eukaryota; kingdom Metazoa; phylum Arthropoda; class Arachnida; order Araneae; family Araneidae; genus Argiope; species Argiope aurantia. The sequence continues at coordinate 30,434 of JAPMOR010032921.1, read as the reverse complement.
TTTCACTGTGTAGAGAGGAATTAACAACATTGCAAATGTTTGTAAGGCGAGGAAACATGTGTTTAGGTATCCAAAAAAATTATCACAACAATTTCTTTTCATTAATATATTTTACGAATACTTTTGATCACTCTTTTATTTTATTTTTTTCTAAATATCTGTTGAACATGCCTAGGTCGATAATTAAAGACATTAGTATACAATAAACCCTTCATCTATCTAGATATAAATGTTTTATTAAAAGCATAGCATTTAAATTGCTTACAGATTTCATTTGCAGAAAAATCTCGAATCTCTTTAACTATAATTATTTTGAATTTTGTCTTCAAAATTTATTTAAAATTTTGCTTTCTGTAAATTAAAATCACTTTAGAAAAATTTGCCAATTGCAAAAATTGAGAAAAAATGATATTAATTCTTATTTTTGGAATGTTATAGAATTTAGTAGAAAACATATAGTGTTAATAGTAAGTAGTGTTAGTTTGGCGTTAGGGAGTTTAAAGTACAAGACGGAAGCTTTATTAAGGCATCGTAAAGTTAAAATAGTAAGTGACTAATGACGGGAAAACGTATTATTTAAACAGTATGATTAAAATCAATTACTATTCTTTTGTGAAATTTCATTTCAAATTCGGAGAAAGAAACTCATTATGTTCTTTTTCACAACTGTTTAAATACTAATATGTATGCATCTATGTTCAGATTTTAGATCAATGCATTTAGAAAGAATACAATGAATCTAGCTCATAAAAATGAAATGTAAATAGACAGCTGAATGCCAACCATTTTTATACTTTATAATTTTATCAAAGGCATAATTTTATAGAACCTCTTATCTCTATTAAAAATAACAATAAAAAAATTCTACACAGCTCTTGGGAGACAGTATGGGGTTTATTTCGTCTTCTATTTTAAACACAAATGCAGCTTCTCATGTGAGTTTAAAAAAATACGAGCTCTCATTATAAAGGTGTTTTAATTAAATAAACAAAATCTCAAAATTGCTTTCACACAATCAGCATTGTAGAACTCCTTTGAAGTATCGTTTCAGCATTTATTTTCGATTGGATTACGTTTACGAAAGCCTTTTTTGTTTACATCCTTTATGCTCACTTGTCAATAGAAAACCGAATACTTTTCTCTGATAAGAATGCAAGCCCTGGAAGTCGAAGTTCCTGAAAAATATGAGAATGAAAGTAAAGTATTTTTTTTAATTATTAATTATTTTTTTGTAATTATCTAAAGTATTATCCTTTTTAATGTAAATAAATATCTAGGTGTATGAAAGCTTAATTACTATGTATATGCATGATATGCATGTATATACTATGTATATACATGAAGGATTCTGATAAACATAACGTTTTAATTGTATTTACAAGAAACAAATCTTGCAAGATTGAAGTCCATTGAGTGTGCGTGGGTACATCTGAGTAAATTGAGGAGATCGACATGGTTTTGCATCTTCTATTTACTGTATTTTCACAAGAATTCCTTCAAAATAGACTGCCAATTAATTAATACTCAAGAAAATTTAATATTTCTATTTGTAGATAATCTGTTAATTAATTGGAGTTAATATATAATGATATATCTATTGTTTTGAATTGAAGGTATGTATCCTAATCAATTTGAGGTGATGCATTCATTTATATTAATTAATTTGAGTAGATTTATTATTTTATATTAATTAATTCGAATAGATTTATTCACTTGATTAATTAATTTGAAATGATGAGGTAATATATATTAAGTAATTTAATTTAACTCTTTCTAGAGCCATGGGAACTATATTTCCCACCAAATTCATCAATCTTTGTATGAAGTTATGTGGGTTAGCATAAATAAATTTTCAATATAAATCTGACAAATTTTTCAATGAGACAGAAACTTAGATGCTTTAATTTCTAATCTCAAACGAATAAAGTTCAGAATCAAGCAATGGAGGAAAAGTTTTTAAATGCCTCCATTTTAAAATAAAAGTTTGAAACAATGTAAGTTAAACATTTACCAAAATTTGAAGGTTGGAAATATTTTTCTGGGGAAGGAAATGAACTTTTTAATAATGATTACTCCTGGTGAATCAACTGATTCTCAAAGGGAGCTAATAACGAACAAAATTGTGGCAGATCTTAATTCAGAAACATGTTAGCTGAATCAGAACATAGGATGGAAAGAATTAGAGTTTTTTTTTTTTTTGATCCTACTGGATATATTTCGTAATATATTTGACATCTTGGTGAACTTAGCAGATTTCACAAAAAAGGAAATAGAAAAGGAAACTTTTTCGGATACGATCTTTACATTTCAATAATGGAACAGAAATAATAATTCAAGCATATAACAAAAAGCAATTAAATGTTTGTACAAAAAATGAACAATATTTGAATTTTATTATAATATTGAAAATTATTTTTGTAAATCAATGATAATAATATTTGTGAAAATTCATTTAAATAAGAATTAATATTAAATGATAATTAAAATAATAAAATTGTTAAGAAAATATTTTTTTAAATTTTAAAGCGCCTTTAATCTATTTTTTGCAATGAAGTTCTTAGAAGTTACTGACTAAACACGCCTAGTTTTTGCCTAATTTTTAAGTAATTAAAAAAAATGTAAAAATTACTCAAAGATGTTAATTTCTTACCTCTGAAAGTATACGTGAGTCAAAATTCGGGCTTCTAAATCAAAAGATTTCTCCTGTACACCGCCAATAGACAAGCAGATACATAGTCAATAAGCAGAGAAATATAATATTACATATTTACTTTTATTAATAGTAGAGATGTCTTATAGCAACTCTTAGAGCTAAGAAAAAATACATTATAATTATCAGTGGTGTCCTAAATAAAGAAACAATAATTGCATATTATCCATCTTCAAAATTCAAACTATCAAAATTCTATTATCTTGATACATTGAAATCATTTCGTTTTAAGTATTTGCTACTACTATTGGTATGTAGCCAGAAGGTGCTACATACCAAAGCGATTCATTGTTGCTTTCTTGGGATTTTTTGGTCTTTTCAATGTCTATGCCTTACGGGTGAACCTAAGTGGGGATATGGTTGCCATGGCGAATAACACAGAAGGAAACACAAAAGTATTTAACAGCTCCAGAAATGAATGCCCGGATCTCATAGGAAGCAGTAACTATTCAATTATGGATCAGAGCAATTCCTTGGTAAGTATGGTTTTAATAAATACATTTCATCATTTGAATGTTTCATTGTTTAAGATCGGTATGTTCTTAATATTGTGAATTGAAAGTAATTTAAAACCTGAGAATATTTTGTCCTAAATTAATAAAGAAGCTTTATTTATGTAAAAATTTAGCATATGCAGATACAGTTGGTCTTGAGTGTATTCCCTATTAACCCTATGAGCCCTGATCACCCTATATGGCTCCTTCGACTCGGGCCAGACTCATGCACTTTGAGGGATAAATGAGTTTAACGAAGAGAAAGGTATATATCGTCGAGAAATACCTTTCACCCCTTAAACTTCTTTAAACACCCCAAAGCGATTGAGTCAGGCCCTGTCGAACCAAGCCATATCGGGCGGTCAGGGCTCATAAGGTTAAAGCCAATTCCTAAATCAACCTCACTTCTCTATTTTTTGGGGATTGTGATGGTTTTATAGTAAGGTTTCGGTTTATGGATAAGAAGATTGCGAATTCTAGTCTTAATTCTACATTTCACCAAGAATGGTGATCTTGTGTACCTTAAATTAAACATTACAAGTTAAAAGACACATTTTGGCTTTGCGGGGTATATCGAAATTTAAAGTATTGGTGCATGTGTTTTTATCATCATCAAATCACAAGTGAAAAACACAGGATCCACTCCAAACAAGCTCTTGTATCATCTAAATGGTGTAGGATACTCAAGCAACGATGATTATTCAGCATTCTCACTAATCGACCTAATTATATATATAATTACAGAGTATTAATTATGCTTTTCAGAGTGGCTTCATTTCATTCAAAAATTAGACAGTATAAAAAATCTCTCAGTTATGTGCACGCTGGTATGATGTATACCAGCGATCTTGTCCTCTGTCAGGATCAGCAATCTTGGATCCGGTCACAGTTATTAAAAAGAATAGCAAAATCTAAAACCTTTCCAGAATTACCATGATCATCTATGCCGCCAGTATCAATTAACCACCTACACTTTTGGATCACATTTCAAACGCCTCTGAAAAAGGAATCAACTTTCACTTTTCACTTGTGGGAGACCAATAAATAAATATATTACATTGAAAATTAATTGAATTTATTCTCCTCCCCAAATGACTCTATGCTTTCTTACTTTGGAGAATTTTATTAAGTGGAATGTCTTCTAGGACATAGGCGATATGAATAATGAAGTATGATTTAATATAACTACTTTGATAACTGAAGCATGACGGGAAAATGTGTGCAACTATGAATGTAATGGCAGCTTTTATGTATATTTCAATTGTATAAATAACAATTTTCCCCAAATCATCTACTGTCAGTTGAAAAAGACCATCGAAAGATGAAGTAGTATGAAAAAAACAGTAAATGAGCGATCTGTGCTCTTTATACTCCTTCATTCTGGCTTCATTTATAAAAAAAAGTATTGCATGGATTTGTATCTTATTATTTCATTTCTTTCCCATGCGATTATTTGCAAATATTGATATATCTATGTCAAGTGATATTTCTAGTTTAGAACTATGACGAAATAAAAACGCATATTTAAGATTTTCATCAGCTGAAAAATCAATACTCTAAAGAAATTTTTTCTCTAAGCATTGAAAATTGAATAGTTAAATTTAACAAATGACAAACCTCCACATCCAAACGAATATGATGTTCTTTCTAACACACGTACTTTGAATACTTTCTTCAGTGCTGAAAGATATAAAAACTACATAGGAAGAATTGAAAGCTTGGGTAGATTGATTCATGAATTTAGCTAAATTCAGCTTGATATCATATCTTTTTAAATGTTGATAGTTAAATTTGGAAAATGCTACTATCTAGTGAAAGGAAATCAGTATCTTCTTCGGTTCACTTAGGTTCTGAAATAAAATTGTAATCTATATTTATATAAAGTTCAATCTGTGTATGTGTGCATGTGTGTGTGTGTTTGCGCTCTACAGGTCAGACCGTTCGACCTACAGCTACCAAATTTGGCATATGCATACCTTGGAAATTGGGAATGTGCACCTGGGGTCCCTTTTTTGAATTTTTAATTAAATTTTAATTATTAATTAAAAACTAACTTTCCCTCCAAAAAATTCTTTTCATTTCCCCATCGCCAATTTAGTAAGACTTCATTTTTTTCCCACGCTAAAGAGGATTGGCTTAACAAATTTTCGGCCGCTTATTTCAAACGATTCTGTTTATTTTCTTAATGTTTGATGCATTTAAAATTAAACATTGTTAATTAATCGATCTTTCAGATTCATTCTGAAATACTTTTGAATAAAAGTGAAACAGAATAAAGTAAATTAAAAATTTCTAATCTGCATAGCGTTACCCGAACTGGAGTAGAAAATTCACGCATTTGCGTTACCATAATTGGCGTTGAAAATTCACGCATGCGCATTGTGTTCTGATTGTTGACAACTACGGACATGGTTTTGAAGGTTTAATATGTTTTCGACAAATTATTTCAAACAATTCTGTTTATTTTTTTAGTGTTTGATGCATTTAAAACTAAACATTGTTAATTGATTGATCTGTTCATGATGAATCTGAGAAAATTTTGTTGAAAACTTCTTGAGATATTATATAGATTAAGAAAAATATTCTTTAGTGCCCATAAGGTTTAAATACTCAGCGACTCAGTTTTCAGTACTGATATTTAAAAAAAAAAAATGCTTCGTTTCAGTAAAAAAAAATATTATTATATTAATTGCATTTTAATTATTTCCACTTTAATTTAAAGCATAAATTGTACGGGAGCTGACAGAAAATTAGAGAGATACATATTACGTTATGGCTGAAGGCCTTTATAATATTATGAGTAAATTATATGACTATTAAAATTTGAAGTTTTATAATATTTTAATGAAGAAGCAATTAAAATGGGAGTTCCATAAAATATTTAATTATTAAAATTTTAACGTGCATTAAAATTGGCGTACCGGCTGGTCGCCAAAGGCGGCTACTACTGAATAAAATACTGGTGCCATATTGAAACCAACTGAAATGAAAATAAGTCATTGCACAGTGATATCTATCTTAATTTAGAAGAAATTATTGAAGATATTTGGTTAATCAATTAATTGAGATTGGTTAATCAATTTTTAGTTTAAAAATCTAATTGATTGCCTATTGAGGAGAAACCGTGATAAAAGTCAGAAATTCATCAGCTACAGAAATTTATTTCGAAGTCAATTTTCTACACAGCATGTATGCCGTAAGATTGGATACCAGAAATGATAAAAAAAAATCTTTTAGAGGATGCAATAAAAAACTGTTAAGATTAATTTGGTGAGAAATCGTTCCAAATATCTCAACTTTGGCGACTGTACATTAATGTTAAGCCTAGTTATAGATGTTATGACTTCCGAAAATAGATTTTCATATTTTCTAAAAAATTATCTTCCAACAAATAGTGTATATACTATCTTACAATTCACAAAACTACCTTTTGAATGATATCAATTTCATATCTGTATAGTTTTCACTTAATTTTAATAATATTTTTAATTTAATTTGATATATTATCTAAAATAATCTTTTTAAATTCTATGGAGTCACCAAATAAAATAGGTAAAAACACAAAAAAATTCAATTGCGTGTTTTTACCAATCATTAACGCAGTTGTAGGATTTTCACACAAGCTTTTATTTTATGATCTATATACATTTTTTTAATTTGCAGTAAACTAATTCAATTAATTTATGCGTTTCAATCGAAATTTTGGTGGATTGATACAATGTGACTTAAAAAAATAATGTTTCCACATGATAACATTGAAATTTGCTACAGCAAATTTCAATTTTTTTATTTTATCCTTTCTTTTACTTTGATAGGGAGAGAAATATGATTGGGATGCGAAGACGCAGGGAATGATTATGAGTTCCTTCTTCTATGCTTACTTTATTACTGAGCTGACAGGCGGCTATTTTGCTAAAAGATTTGGAGCCAAGCTTATGTTTGGCGGTGGCATAGGCGTTACGCTCATTTTTACGTTATTGACGCCATTTGCTGTAGGATGAGGAATCATTCCTTTCGTCATTGTCAGAGCTCTTGAAGGCGTAGGAGAGGTAAGATAGAATGATTTGGAATAAATAAAGTTGTTTCAAACATCCTGCTAATACATTACGCACATGACATTTTGAAGGATTCACGAAAGCGCACTGAAATGTTATTTAATAAACCTTCTTCATTTTTCATTCAATATTTAATAATTTTGAATTCTCATTGCAGGGTATTGTGTAAGATGTTTTTTGTCATGGTTCCTGAAAAGAAAATTCTTTTGTATTAATAAATTTGCAAATTATAAGCAAAACCTCTTGGTGAAATTTGGAATTGTTTTTATGAAAACCTTAATTTCTCCGCGAGTAACGTACTTTCCCATAAAAAGGAGCCCGATTTGTTACAAATGCTTGCTTAATCATATGCTGAAGTTTGGAAACTTTTGCTTCGTTAATTTGTGAGCAATTATCCAAAAGATATTCGTTTTTCTTTAACTTAATTACGGTCCTCTATAGGGTTTCGGGGGGAAAAAATTCGCAGAAATATATGATGTCTACTATGCTGTTTACACGCCTGAAGTTCCATGACAATTCCATCTTTATTTTCTAGATATTTAACAAAGCATCTAAAATAGTAAGTGATCGGTCATCATTGGGCAAGTAGTGTATCAGTACCTACTTATTTTTGAATATGAATTGAACGACTTAATCATCATCTATTCCTTCGTGGATAAAATGATTGTTTTGTTTCTATTGCAAATTTTGCAAACCGTTTGTCAAAATTTTAAAATCATTTGGTAATTCATTTTATAGTGTGCACATGCGTAAATCACTCTGAGTAACAAAAATGAACAACTATGCTTTTGAAAAGCAAACAGTAGATTCAGAACCTGTTTAGCATACTAAATGTTGAGTTTTTTCTGATTAAATACTTATCATATTCTTGTTTATGAAATTACTAAGATTTTTATGCCTCTTATTTTCGTTGCACACTAGAACACACTCAAAGTATAAAAAGACTTTCATTCCAACTTTTCCTAGAACATGTCTTCAAGAATATATTTTTATTTATATTTCTGACATCCAAATTTTTCGTTTCAGGGTTTGACATATCCAGCAATCAATAGCATGGTCAGTCAGTGGGCGCCAAAACTAGAGAGGAGTAATCTCATCAGCAGTGTTCAGTGGAGCTTCCATAGGGACTGTGGTTTCTTTGTCTGCATCTGGGCTACTGTGCAAATCAGAAGCACTTGGAGGATGGCCATCCGTATTTTGTGTGTTTGGCATGCCCCTTAAATAATATATTATATTTAAATTTTAAAAAAATATTAAAATGTGTCATATCTAATAACTTTCTTGTCGTTACTTATCCCCTGACTTTACAATGAGGTTTTATCAGATCTGGTTATGTCTCTTATACTACGTTTAAAAAGGCTCTTGTATTTGTTTTATTACGGTATGAATGTAAATTAAAACAGTTTATTTGGTATTTCTTTTAAAGTCATTACTATGTGCGTCTGGCGATTTTTTTCATGCGTTCAGATAAAATATATACGGATTTCAAGCATATTTTTGTCAGATACTTCAGAGCTTTTGTCGCTGCACTTCTTCAGAACTTGAGAACTTCCTTTTAAACAAAATTTTGAATAAAGGAAAAAGTTACAGGGACATCATTTTGGGAATAAGCAGGTTGTGAAAATACCAGACAGATGATATGACACCATTAACCGCATGTCATCCAGATCCTTATCGTGATATATCTCTCACGAATATACTCGTGAGATGAAGTTTTAATGCCTGTAAGTACGAGCAACACGCATTTAGTCTACGAGTTTGAACCAGATGAAACTTGTATGAGCAGTCAGCCAAATAATAATCTTCAGCTTTCCTGAGATTATTCGTATAATCTTATCGCATTTGAAAAATATTCTGAAATTCCAAAATATTTTGACTTAGCAACCAATATGTTCACACGCAGTTTGGATTCCCGTTCGGTCAGTCAATGAATAATGTGAAATCAAAATAAATTCAAAATGATGAAGCAGTTTGTGAAAAATTATTATGTCCGGATCAAAAGAATCTCCTAAACAAATGCAATACGAAGAAACGATGTATATAGAACTTGTAGAATGTCTTTTGTTATATAAGTTGTATATGCATCAATAGGATCAAATTAGAAATGCATATCATCTAGAATTTCATAGTATTACTTTATACCGTTCTTCATGGTAATCGTCCTGATATAAAGAATGGTGAGTAAAATTCTTCTAAGCCGGAATTTTAAGCGCAGATTTTTTTTAATTAATATTTATATGTTTTTTACGATAAAATCATGCGAATACTTTAATCTGTATATATTTAGGTGCTATTGGTTGTTTTTGGTATGTACTCTGGTTTATATTTATATACGAAACACCCGATGAGCATCCAACAATTTCTAAAAAGGAATTATTCCTTATTTATGAATCAGAGGAGAATCAACTATCGCAAAAGGTGAGATGTGCAATCTTTACTTTAACTATCCTTTTATTTAAAATTTTAAATAATTTCATTAGCTATTTAAGTAGTTAAGCTAAAGCTTTCTAAATTTGTAACTTTTTTTGGTATGAAAGTCAGGTAAAGTAGGATATAAAAATATTTTTCACAAAAAAAATGTGTACATTTAGAAGCAATATATGTTTTAGTAAGAGCATGGGTTTTTTTTTTCATTTATTACGAATTAAACGAATTTAATAAGGAAAAAAGACGGAATTAAAATAAAGAAAAAATTTATTCTATTAATTCAGTGTTTCAATTACTTTATATAGTTGGGAAAATAGTGCTATCATAAATATAAATATTGTGTTCTTATAAAACTTTATGTCACTTTAGTCTAAAAAGTCTTTAAGAATTTTCGGAAACGCTGTATATAAATAGTAATTAAAATTAATTATAATTTTATACAGAAATATATATTACAAAATTTCTCAAAATAAAGTTTAAATGCAAAAATGAAATGCTATTCCAAAAATGGGTTAAACATATGTAAATAAAAAAAAGTAACTGGATATTATTTGTCGCAATTTCAAAATTCGTCCGGAAAGTGGCAAAATAAAACAAAATATTTGTGAGAGATAAAAATTTAAAATTTAAGTATGTAAAAATTACAAATCGTTTATTTGAATAAATAGAATAAATCTCAGGAAATATCACCATACATTGCCTGTAATACGGAATTCTCCCAGATCTTACCAATGAAATGTTACTAAGGAATATCACTATTTTATTTTAACCATTACTTATTATAAAGATAGTGATTTATTTTGTTTCGAAAAACTAAATGTAACCTTCAACGAAATCTGTAAAGAAATATTTCTACTCGTAATTTTATTTCTTGCAGGATCTTGACATACCATGGGAAAAAAATTTAACTTCTGCACCATTGTATGGTGTCCTGTTTGGCCACATTGGGTCATATTTCGGATTAGTAGTCCTGATGACAGAACTACCTTCGTATCTCTATGGAATCTTGCACTACAATGTGGAAGCGGTAATATTCCATTAAAAGTTACATTTTTATATTTTGAAATTTACTTATTTTTACTCAAATTTAAGTTAAAAAAGTAATAAGTTTCTATTCCTCATTTCTTTTTCCATACATTCCATTAGCGTTGCATAGAAGTTATAAAAAGTTTCTGCAGAATGATAATAGATGGCAGCACGATAGATTTTGTCAGGAATAGACAAATGTGATAAGATAATATGATAAGTGCAAAATTTCAGAGATAATACAGTGCAGGGTTTGAGATATCATTGTCCTAATTTTCTTTGATCATCTGATTATGAAATCCATCTAATTTTATTTCTACCAAAAAAAGACAGTTATATCATTTTGTATAATATATTACCAAGAGAGGAATCACTAATAAAGAGTAGTTATTTTTGAGAATCTACAAAAGTAATCGAAGAGCATTTTGATACATTTTCGAAATAACAGACCAACACAAGTATCTGATTCATGTGAAAGTTCTTATAACAATTTCCTGCTTTAAAGTAGCAATGATCGTCGCATACAATTTCACTATATTGCTTGGCATTCCGAATACTGAATAAATCCCATTGAGCCTAAGCTTAATTCCTGCAAATTCAGTTCAGTATTATCCGTTCAAAGTTTATTGGAGGACTTTCTGATTTTCTTATTCGCATGAAAATATTATTAATAAAATTAATTAAAGATATTTTTACGATATCATATTGAACTACATTATGATATAATAAAGATACAACAACTATGTTGAATATCCAGGTCCATTTGGGCTATAGTTATGAAACAGAATTTTAATTTTGTTCGTCTTGTTTTTTTTTATTTGTTTTTTTAGCAAAATTATAATGGCATGAAATGTTTTTGATGTTTTTTTTTTTCCTTTCTATTTACAAAATGTCCAAAGCGCAAAATCTCAAAAACATTTAACTCTGAAATTTTAATGTATCTGCACATTTAAAACAATATCTTCTGGATATTGCACGCCATTTTGACTATCGAACAACATCGTAGAGGTACCGTACAATATCTTGTGCTAATAGGGCTATATTCCTATAAATTCAGTTCCTAGTCCAAAAAGGTATTGCTGAAAATCTGTCAGTCACTTTTTTGTGTATACGTTGAATATATTAAACAGTCAGTCAATTACACGGAGGAATACCAGCATGCTGTTTTCATATCAATATTGTATATGTTTATAAAACTTTCAGCTATGTATTCCAAAGGACGTACTTTCCCTCCATGTATCCGTAAATGTGTGATTAATTTCCGAAACAGACAAACTAGCTCTTGATATTCAAATGCAAAGTGAAGATGTGCATAAAGTATAGAATGAAATCCGATACAGAACAGATTATTTATATGCTTGTATTTGAACATAATATCTCAGAAACACACTCAATAAAATCATCCATCTAGTGTTTAAATTAAAATTGCATACTTATATCAAACTTTAGATAAATTGAATTGATGAAAATGAATTTTGTCTATTCTTGTACATTATGGTTCAAAATGAAGCCAGCTTCGTGAATAAAATTTAACATATGTGTTTCATTGAAATTGATTTATATCATTTTTTTTTTGCTTAAAATAAGCAAACTCATTGTGTGTGAATGTTTATGAATGCGTATATGATGACAGATTTTACATAGCTAATGCTTGGCCTACAAATGGCTCCAAGATAGCCTTGCTTAGAGCAAGAGAAGCCTTTTGTTCGCCAATTAATTGGAGATCAATGTGGAGTCACCATGTCTCCATGGTTACACTGCAAGGTGAAATTTGAACTTAAACGAATGCAAACAAATTTGATTGAAATATGAGTTTGTTGAGTTTAGTTTTTTAAAAAAATTCATTTATAATTTCTTTTAAAATATTCCTCAACTATTTTTTTTTCTTTTAATACTGTATGATGATTCCCACATAAAAACATAATTGAACGCTCATTCGAAAGAATGCAATATCTAAGTCTCATTAAAACCTTTTTTATTTAATAAAATATTGATTATATATTATTTATTGGTGCATGTTTTATTTTTTATGTATTTATTGCCATTACATATTTACTGCCAATTTACAAATTTACTGTCATTTTACATATTTATTGTCATTTATTGCCACATATGTTAAAGCAGATATGATACTTACATCCTAGAATCGCAAAACGTTATCACTTGTTGCCGATTTCAACACCATTTCATAAAGAATTACCTCAGACATTTCCAGTTTTCTTTCATCCAATTATCTTAATTTTTAGGCACTAATTTACTTCTATGAAATCGTGAGATAATTCAAGAAGTTCATCGGAATGCATAGATAACCGGGCAATTCTGCATTCATTATGAACACCTGTATATTTCTCAGATAATTCACGAAAGATTTTTTTTTCATTTTCTCGACTTTTATTTTTCTTATGAACAGCATTAGATTTCTTCTAAATATCCTGCAGGTGCTTTCTTCTTTCTTTAAAGGGATGAAACGCCCTTCACATTTGACGGATGGAATCATTGCAAACATGATTTACCTTATTTAATTTTAGATCTTGAGTGAAAACAGCGAATGCAAAGCTAACAGATTAAAGTCAAAGCAGTGTTGCTAAATGAAAACTACAAAATGAAATCTTATCTTTATTATTACTATATAATGCTGACGCTTGTTAATGTTTTCAGCGAATTATTTGACCAAATGTGTTTTTGTATGTATTTCTTTCCCAGAGTGGTCTATTAACGGGTTTGCCAAATATCTTGGAGGCATTGGGTGGAATGATGTCATCCTTTGTTGTGAACAAACTGACACCCTCTAAGAAGCTAAGTATCACGGCAGTTCGCAAAATATTTCAATCAATAGGTAAATTCCTGGGCATGTTTTTTTTAATCAAAATTATTTTTCATCAATTATCCTAAAACTGTTTCTTCTAAAAAGGTATGAAAATAATAATTTTCATTTCATGCAATGTAGCAGATTAAACTAAAAATGCTTCGACCTTCTTAAATGACACCGTCGGAATTTTTGCCAACATTATTCAGAATAAATTGAAAACTAACTTTTTAGATAGGAAAAATACGAATGATTTTTTTAATAAAATCTACATCTATATGCCTTGGCGTAGCATGATCAGTATTGGCTTTTGCTTCATAACAACCAAGAAAACTAACTTTAAATATCCTTACGAACAAGGAAATTTCTATTCCTTCTTTATTGTGATTGATTGAATAACTAAGATATGTGCTTTATTTGGTAGAATGGATCACCATGAAGGGAAAAAAAACTGAACAATTTCATTTTACAAATCCTTCTAATATCCATTGGTTAAACTAAGTGCTTACACATAAATGTTTGCACACCAACTATTTGAAAGTTCAAACTTTTAAAGGGAATATGGAATTTCTTTACAAAAGAGCTACTCGGGAAATTTAATATTGAGGTGTTTGTGCTTTGAAACTGTTAGGTATCAAAGGCTTTATCTTCATGCACATACTACGAAGTTAAATAACAAATTTATATCATTCTGATATATCACTAATATTCCACGTAAGCATTTTTGAATGTTTTCACTGATTTAATTGTATAATTTAGTATGAGTTCGAATTTGCTGCATTTATTTTTTTTTGATTGATTTAACATTTTTTATAATAGGAGTCCTATACGGATTGACGAACAGTATATCCTCCCTGCGGAATTATTGTGCCTAATATGACTGGAGCATTCACTGTCACTGGGGTAAGTGCATTTGCATTAGCGGGATGATATCAACAGGTTTCGAGACTAGTTCTACAAATCGGGAACACGCAACAAATAGAGATGAATACATATAGATATGAATACTAAATCTTAGGAGATACTGTCATTCAAAAGTTATTGTGGCAAAGAGCATAGTAATAATATAAAAGCATACTGTGGATTGGGGTATAAGATTTTCTTTACCTTACTACGATTGCACACGTTACAATTTTGCGATTTCAACATGAACGAAGGTTAAAAGTGAAATTCTACAAATCTGTTACACGTACGACAGTTTCGTATAAATCATATTAGATATGTGTCACAATCTTGGCTACCCAAACTAGTAGTCCCATTTCCTGTGATGTAGAAAGATTATAAAGCTGCTTCCGTAAGTCATGCAAGTTCTTCTGGTGATACTGCTTCATTCAATGAAGGCGGGGTGGTCGGCTGTACACAAGAAGAAGAAATCACGCAAGATATGCAAGATCGTTTGAGATTCCTAGGTACTTAACACTTTAAAAAGTCATTTCTTCCTAGAAATGATATATTAATATATTTTTGAGATTGGGATAAATATAAAAAAGTGATTCATCAAGTTTAAAAGATAAAATTAATTTGGTTTATAAAATATTTGGTTAATTAACAAACTAAGACATTGCATTATGGAATGAGATATGAAAATAGATAGTTTAGAATTTTGTTTTATCGAAATTTTTGATAAGAACATAGGATAATTTACATAATTACGTACAAAAACTGATAAATTTGGTAATAACTATATTTAACATGGTTTAGAAAGAATAAAGAGCAGAAGAACAACGATGAGAATAATCCAACTTGAACGTGACGATCCAAGTAGAGTAGCAGAAAGTATATATCACACTTCGAAGACCTCCAGGAATTGTTACTCAAGTTATGAAACCCCATGTACAATTTTGGTCCTCATTAGCGAGCAGAAAAGCAGATACTGTTTTAACGTATTATGCACACTAGATTGAACCACACCCATTTGTTGATAGGCGAATAATCGCCACTGCGTTTGCAATGTCATTTTGACAATATCTGTCCAACATATATTGTTAAATTGCCCATATTTGAATACCCTGCGTTGCAATTTTATCAAAAGTCTAGCAATCCATTGTCTTTCTTGCTTGATAAGAAACCTCATGTCCAGCTCATTGCATTTTTTAAGTTCTTAAAGTTTTATTAATTTATTTAAATTTTGATTCCATTTTAGTTTATTCTCACATTCCTTTTGATAAATGTTTTAAAATGATATAATTTTACCTATTTTGTGACGCAGCATGGTCAATATCATGACTGTTGCGCCAGAAAAAAAAACAGATCATTCCAAGAGTTGTAAGAGGGCTGAGAAGGCTATAGTGCAAGGCGCTGACTTTAATAGTAACAGTATTTACTAGTAAATAAATTTCTTGACAATATGGATAGTTTCGAAATTTCTTAATATCTCCTCATATTTATAAATATCATGTAAAGAATTTCTAAAATTATTTCTAGCAAGTTCTTAAAACATTGCAATTCTAATTATATTTTTCTTTTATAGAATACCAGAATCAATTGGAGTAAAGTTTTTTATGTCATTGAAGGAGTTTATTTTATTTCAGCAATACTCTATGATATGTTTGCGTCGGCTGAACTGCAACCGTGGGGGTCTGAGAAAAAAGAAAAGAAACAAAGCAACACTTCGGAAACAAAAAGTTTGCGTTTTGGTGAAATGTGTTAGTTTTTCGGTGAAAAGCAGGTTGAAGATTTGGAGAATCTTTGAAAATTTAAATAAAATAAGAAGTGATGACGGCATTTTATACTTAGTGGGAAAATTATATAAAATGATGAATTTTATTTAGAGAAAAAGTTAACATTGAAATTACATACAAAACTAAAAGAACTTTAAATTACAAAGAAAATGTTTAAAAAATTTTTTCAAAGAAAATAAGAATCCTTTATACATAATTTTTTTTGTCAATGAGTTATATGTATCTTATACAAAACACTTCAACACGGCTTTTAATGTATGCAAATGGTGAATCAATTTTACTCATAAATCATTTTATAACGAATCCATATTTAACAGTGGTGGTCAAAATTGTGGACGCTTTTAAAATTTTTATGTTTTCTAAATTTGTATACTTATAGAAAATGTTACGTTTCACAACATGCAATCTCTTATATATCATTTTAAAGAGAATTTAATGTTTATTTTAATACAAAAAGCAAAATTCAAATATTTGCAATACAAAAGAAGTTGAGCATAATTATGAGATACATTAGATGCAGATGACTGCATTGAGTTATCAATACTTAGTAGGGTAGCCTTTATCTTTTATTACAGCTTCACACTGATGTTTCATTGAGCTAAAGAGAGTTTTAAGATCTTCTTTTATTAGTTCCTGATGGCAGGAATGATAGCTTCAATTAATTCTCTTTTATTTGATGAACGCTTCAAACGGCGCCATATGAAAGACCACATTTTTGTAACACAATAATCTTAGCTCTCTTTGAAGATGTCCAATCTATTCTTTTATTTGATATCATCGCTTCCTGATTAAATAATAGAAATATTTACAGAAATTCCAACAGCATATTAAAAAGTTTAACAAAATTTCTAACTTGTAATTTGATTACATAAAAAACAGTCTTCCTTCTACATAAAAAAGCGCAATAATGACTTGTTCTAAATTTATAAATGATGTCAGTTTCTGTTAGCAGTTATTAACATTTGATTGGTTCCCAGAACAAAAACCAGTGATTTGTCAGGAAAGTTAGAAATTACAATCCACTTCATCGCTGTGTTTGTTATTCAGATTAAAATAATAATAACTATTTTGTAATGAAAATATTTGAATTTTGCATTTTGTATAGAAATCAGTATTAAATTATCTTTAAAAGGATATACAAGAGTTTGCATTTTATGAAATGTAACATTTTCTATAAGCATACAAAGTTAAAAATATAACAATTTTCAAAAGTGTCAACAATTTTGACCACCACTGTAAGTTAAATTTTCTGTATAATTTTATCTTTCTTTTTTAATACACGCTGATTTAAAAAGTAGAAAATTCTGTATATATTTTTAGTATCAGATTCATAGACTTTATAGATAAAGAATGAATTCTTTTATAATGAATTTCTTATATATTATTTTTTATAATGGATTTATAACCGATTCTTTATATTTTATTCTTTATAATGGATTTAAAATGGGCTCTTGTTATCCATTGCAGACAATTTTTTTTTGTTACTGAGTTATATGTATTTCATACAGAAAATTTCTGTCTGGCTTTTAATTTATGCATGTGTTGCATCAGTTTCACACATAAAGAAAAAAGAAGCCATTCTTGATTAACTAAACTAAACTTGATTTTAAATCAAATTTTCGATACAACGTTATTTTCCTACTTTAATACATGCTCACGTATTAAGCAGAAAATTTTTCATATATATTTAGTATCAGATGCATAGATTTTACTAATAAAGAATTAATTCCTTTATAATGGATTCCTTATGTAATATTTTTATAATAGATTCTTTATATAGTATTCTTTATATGGATTTATAATGAATTCTTGTTAACAAATTGAATTTTTTCAACAATTCTCCTGTTTTATACAATAACTTTATAATTGCTGATACAAGTGAAGTATAAAATGTATATAATATCTCTTGCTTAAACAAGAGACACTGCATCCATTTTATGCATCATATGTATAGATTCTTTTTTTATATTTCGTCGTTAGCTTTACCGAAAATGTTGTCAGTGCTAATTACTGGAATGGAAATTAAAGTGTAAAAATGTGCAGAAATTTTATACTACGAAATTGGTAACAAAAATGATTTTTAATAGCATGAAGTTATTATGGTTGATGATTATCCTGCATAAAGTGTCACATTTATTATGGAAAAAAATGATTTTATTTTGGTGGGCACGAAATTATGCCTTTTCTTATATTTGATCACTTATTTTTTTTAAGAAAATTTATTAATGTTATGGAATTTTTATACGAACACTTATAAACAAAGTACTAAAACACTAAACAAAAGCAGTAAAGGCACACGAAGTTCAATTATATATATTTGAACATACAGAACTGTTTTGAACGATATTGGTTTCCTTCAACATTGTAAAGAAATGTCTAAACAACAAAAACAGTTGGCCATTTTGAATTACATGCTTCCTATCCATAATTCAAAATGTAAAGTAAGGTGTTCTATAAAATTCTTAATTTTATCTTTTTACAGGTAATATATTTGACACTTCGACATTTATTTCGAAACGTGATTTTCCCACAAAACCATTAAAGATCTAATTGCATTTAGAAAGAATGCAGCATATTTCATGGCAATGTCCGTGTTAAGAATTCAGTTAACCACGTGATCTCCCTGGGCGGAACTAGTTGCCAATCATGTGTCACGTGGTCTCCCTGCTGTTGTTTAGTATTTTTTTTTTCTAGTAGAAGCGAACTGGACTCCTGTACTAGGGGGAGTGTTATCTCGGCTCTCGGCTCGGCTCTCCCGAGAGAGTTTTATGTGTAGTTCTCTAGGCCTTCTATACTAAGGCGTTTTCATGTGCCTTTTGTTGTTGATGTTACCAATAAACCCCAGAAAAGACAACATGTGTCTTCAAGTCATTTCACCCAGACCACAATCTTCACTAAATTAATGAATTATTGTGCAATCAAGAAACGCAACGATAATTTATTATTTTACAGTCCGACTAGATTTGATATGTACATTATGTGACCTGTGTATTTATATTATAGTTATAATTTTCGATTATATAAATGTGCTGAATGTAATGTTTGTTTCTGCTTCAATTTTCTCAATGTTTGCTTTCAATAAAGGCATTCAAGATGTTTATTTGCTTGGTTTCAAGGTGTTTATTTTTTTATTTTTGAGTCAAATAATAAATTATGACAGTAAAGAACTATATTCGTTTTATTTTAATAAAGGAATTAAGCTAGAGAAACCAGTGATGTCTTCCCAAAACTTTCTGGCATACTCTCTAATAAACTTGACATGCCAGAAAATGCATTAGCATTAGCGTACAATACTTAAAAAATATTCACCTTGCCGTAAATTTTAGCATTTCTACTGAATCTATCGCGCCTAGTTATTAAACAATTAATCCTTATAAAAATTATCCAAAAATCGAATATGTGTTTTAGACATGTTTTTCTCAAACGATTGAAACAAAAATTTGACACGAAACTACTCTAGTCATCACAAAATCACATACCAAATTGGGTTTATTTAAGTCATTGCGTTTTTTGAATTATCGCGTTTACATGTTTCGGAAAATATAGATGACAGACGGTCAATCTGTCCCTGAATTTGGCTGAAACATCGACAGGTGTGTACACTATAGATGTTAAATCCATGCACTGAATTTTATCTCTCTAGCTCTCTTCGGTTGTCGTGTTGGCTTATATTCGAACAGTAGGACAGATGATCTTCCTTTGAATGGATTTTACACAAAATATGATCGGAATCTGTAAATTTTGTATAAAAGCCGTATACGAAATTTCAATCGGCTAGTTCAAAGCGTTTTTGAGCCATCTTTGCCACAGACAGATAGACGAACATTTTCCAAAAATGTATTTTGTGAACTCAGAGAGGTCTTAAAAGTGAAGATTCGTTCAAAATCTGTATTTCTAATTTTTGACGATTACTATTTTTTTATCTATACTTCGCAGCAAGAAGGTAAAAAAAAAAAAAAAAAAAAAAAAAAGATCGTCGACATCGTCTGCTCTGCCGAACGTGGCCAAGTTAAAAGAAAAAGAAAAATGAATAGATTTACTTCAGTTATTTCAAAATGTTAGATCTGCAATAGAAAAAATTCCCTTATATTAATGTATTGTCCTATACAACTACATATGTATCGATATCGTTTTCTTATGTTGCAGAGATAACATTTTAAAACTACACATTCACTCATTTTTTTCTCTTCATACTTGATCATGTTAGCTGACCATATAATTACGTAAAATATGCAACATCGAATTAAATAAAAGCTAGGTGACTTTATAACATATGATAAATCATCCAATTTATATTCAATTTATTCAGAAAAAATGTCAGAAATGATATCAGCGAGTTTTGTTTTTTGAACTTTATCATGTTTTTTCAATTCCTACTATTAGTTCACACTCTCTCTACATATATTTATATATCTTGTTCAAATTTTCAATCGTTAATAAAATACTTTTTATTTATCTACTCAAGTTCAAACACATTTTTTTAAACTTGTAGTGGATGACACTTGATGTTAATGCAGTATTTTTAAATATTAAGTCATTAATTATTAAATTTAATAAATTTTTCATACTTTAAATAGAGTTTTATCAGTTTGTAATGAGAATTGAAATCAACAGGCAGTAGCTCAATCGGTAAAATGCAAGGATTTCTGTATTTTTCACTTGAAGGTGAAGAATGCGAGTTTAATTCTTGCGAAAGTAGGAATTGACTTTATTTTTTTTCTTTTAATTACTTGTTATTTATTTATTTAGACACTTACAAACAAGAAGAGTTTCTGCAGCCTATTTCTTCTAAATTTACAATACCAATTTTCAGCTACTTCACTGGATGCATTTTAGAGTTATATTAGAGGATGCATTTTAGAGTTATTTATATATATTGACATATATATAAATAAATAAATAATCAATTTTTTGAAAATTTTGATACAAATTTGACAATTATCGGTAAATTTTATACAGATCCCATGCAGACTCTATCAACGTAATTTCTGTTTTCAGTTATGGTGTTCATAGAGATTAGATATCATCGTGATGATCGTGTTCACAAGCATAAATATAGACTGAATAACTTTCACTACTCAAATTGGCTCAAACATTTTTATGTAGATCTCATGAGCCAAATTTAATATGTCTACCTTATACTGTTTTTGAGCAATCATGTTTTAGTAAATATAGACGAACATAAGGACGCAGTTTATAATTAAAAAGATAATTTACATTCTACGTAAAAAGAGGAAGGAGTAAAATCGGAATACCTATAAAATTCTCAGTTTCAAGGTCGAATTTTTCGACAATTTAATTATTATTTCACAATAGAGGATAACAAAAAGCTCGAAATTCCTAAAAAAATATGATTTAATTAATGTAGAACTATATTACGCTGATTTCACACGAACGTTTAAACAGTCTTCTTACCCTTGGATTTTCCCCGAAGTTTGAAATATTATTATATTATTGCAATATTATTAATGCTCCTTTTTGTCAGTTACTATTATTTCCATATTTAAGCTGCTATATTTAGAAATTGGCAGATTTAACTTTAAAAGGGATTTTTTTGTGAATCTCTGAGGTCCAAAATGTTAACATTATTAAAAATCAATTCACTGAATGTTTTTGGTTGCAATGCTTTCTCTTTGTAGAGGAAGGGACAAAAATATGGAATGATGCTAATTTGTTTCTGGAATTTTATAAATATTAATTAATGATTCGAAAACTGAATTGAATATAACACAAACGGATTGAATGTAATTTAATATATATGAAAATAAACCTCAAAATGTAGCTTGTAAGTACGCGTATGCCACATATGGTCTCAAATGTGACCATAAATGTTACAAATCTAGAATTTAAATGTGAAAATTACAAAGAGAAAATAATTTATTTTGAAATTTACATAACATATAAATACAAAAATGTTCATGTTGAAAATACGGGCATAACTATAACTTCGCAAACCAAATTCAGGTATAAACAGCTCTGAACAAAATCTTGTTTTCATTAAGTAATAGTCTTTAAGAAAAGACGAAACAACTTCTTTTATATATGTAATTTTATTTCATATTTGTGGTTCTATGCTCTGGATAAGAGAAAGTAAAAAGTATGCTATTATCTTATTATCTTAAATTTATACTTTAGCGATTCCGAACAATGTGGAGGAAACTTTTCCTTCAAATCAATTCTTACATTTCAGTTAAAACCATATTACCATCAAATATTCCCATCCAAAAATAATGACAAACAAAGATTGGGGAAAAAAATTCGTTGAAGTGGTAACTTAAATCATTTTTAAGGATGTATATGATCAGATAAAGAATTGAAAATGGAGTCAAAGATATGATAAGATTTTACAATAATCTCATATTATTTCGGTATATATTTATAATCTTCATTTACCAATATATTATTATTTACCAATACATTCATTTGCTTCTTCATCCTTTGCAATAGTAAATCTTGTAAAATGATTCGGCTAAAAAAATATTTTAAAAAGATTAAATCAATATTCCTGTCACATATTTTTTAACCAGTTAAACGCATTCGACGAAAATATATGTCAATTCAAATTTTCATTTTGCGACGATCGAAGAGTAATTTTTTTATCTAATAAAAATGAAATCTTATTTGTTTTTAATGATTATATTTTTGAAGCTTTAATACTCAACCATTTGTATTGCTTGCGACGTATATATGCGTCATCGCTTGACTTTAAAAAGAGAAACATGAGGGACTTTAAAAAAGAATAAATTCCGCGATTTATTAGTTAACTAGCCACCTTTGACGATCAGCTGGTTCACCGAGATTAGTGCTAGCTAAAATTTTGAATAAAATATTTTATGCAACTTGTTTTCTTAATAGATTCTTCAGTATAAGATTTTTAAGCTTCAAATTTCGATAGCCATATGATTCAAATTATTATAAAAGCCTTAAGCCGTTATGTTCATTCTACTACGTATCACTACTTTTCTGACATTTCACCTATAATGTTAACTTTAAATTAAAGTGGAAATATTTAAAACTTCACAGTAACGGAGTAACACTTTTATATATTTTGGTTATGTTTAAGAGGGCTCTATACATTTCAGTCTTTCATAGTGCTGCAACTAAATTCCATCAGTTCTTTTAATGAAACTAAATGAAATGTAAAAATGTTTTAAGAATGATCATATTGTTGTTTTAGAAATGTCTTTGATGAACAAACTTGGCTATTATTTGGGGCTATAGTGATTGATTTTGGCTGCAAAAATTACTCTTTTCGAAAATACAAGAATTCTGTAGATATTTCTATAAGGGGAAGAGATTTGTATATCTTTCTCGAAAATTCGATATCTTCTTTTGGAGATTATAAAAACGGGAAGAGCTAAAGCGAGTTCGTAGAGTAAGTTCTCTCTTTCGATTATGGATCACAGAGTGAGCTGTGCTGTGCTTCTGTTTAACTGGTATACCAGTTTGTTGTCGTTTTCTGCAATATTTGCCCATGTTTTACTACTTATGTTTTGTGTTTTCTTATAGAATAATAAAGTGTCTTTATTCGTTATTGAGACTGTTGGATCTCTTCCGTACACACATCGGACGAATATTCCATAATATGATTTTTCACCATATAAATCTCAAATATTAAAATAAATTAATCAGTTTTGATCAGCTTATTAGGTTTTATCATAATAAATTTGCTTTCTATAAAACAAATGAAATGCAATTAGTAATTTTTTATTAGCAATTAAATAAGGGATTATTTTTTCGCAGGCATGTAACAGCTTAAAAGCTAAAAGCTTTTCCATGTAAATACAAGTTCATTAATAGTACTCATTATCCGATTTGTCCTAATGAAAAGAAAATTATCTGCAAAATATGAACTTTTCGGACTTTTTACCTAGCTATAAATTATTTCGAATTATTCAAATTCGAATGTTTGTTTGTTTCTTTTTTTAATAAATATTTTCCTTTACAATTCATTCTTCATGCTGTTATAAATTGATCAATGTTATGAACTTAAATCTTTAACTCTGGAAAATTGATTAAATATTAAAAGTATTATGTTGTACACCTTATTAGTATGTAACATCTGTTGTAAGGAGCTAAGGGGAATATTTGCAGGACAGTTTGCACAATTTTGAACAAATTATTTGAACTAAAGCGTTTTTGCTTTAAACTTCTTTTTACCTAAAAAAACCTTATTTCTTCCAATTTTCAAACCAATTTAGGTTTTTTATTGATAGTTTTTATTCAATCTCTTTTATATAAAAAGTAAAAAATGTAAGTATTTTATAAAACTTTTCGAAAAATTCACTTCAAATTACTACTAAATTTCTAATCTAAATTAGAAAATTAAAATAATTAGTAATTTTTTTAATACTGCAATTATTTATTTATTTTTAGTGTTCAATATTATACTGATAATATTGCAATTTTTCAAGAAAATTTAATATTTTTCATAGGTCACCAGTACAAATGGAAACAAGATGTTTTGCTTAGCAGCTGTATAATGACGATTTTGGCTTTGCTTTCTTTTTCAGACCTGCATCCTTGGGAGAAACCAGATAGTTAACCAGAATTACATAGAGCGCGAAATTGAATAAACTGATAAATACAACAATTTTAATTTTTGATTAAATTTAATTAAATTTATTTGATTAAATTTTTATTTGATTAAATTTTTAAAATAAAACTTCAATGACATAAAGTATTGAGTTGGTGTGGATATAGTAGAAGTCCTGAAACTATTTTAAAAATTCAAATACATCAATTTTAGCAATATTTCGATAGCAAGGTTCACAATTAACTTTTATTACATTTTTTTAAATGCTGTAAGAATGTATGTTAAAACAATGGAATTCGGATTAATCGAACCTGCTGTGTCCAAAATAAAAATTTCGCTAATCTACAAATTCGAATTATCCAAGGGAATTAATAATTCGAATTCGAATTACTACGAATTCGATATAAGTCACAACAGAATTTTTTTTCTTTATATAAAGAAATAAACAACAATTTTTAACCTAAAAAAATTATATCCTTATTCTCTTCTTTCCTCAAATAATACATAATGCATAAATAGCAAATAATTTTAAGAAATAGATAAAAAATAATTATAATTTTTTACATTAAAAAAATTAATAAATATATTTAATAAGCAAACAACATTTAGGATTTTGAATGAAAGTTGTACAAAAACTTAAAATTTACGATACAATCGTCAACAAGCATTTTAAGTTCTTTTTTCTTAATGTGAAACATTCAATTAAATTAATTAACTTTTTTCGATCGAAAACATTGTACAACAAAACATTTTGATGTATATTATGACCTTTAAAGTATTTCTCATTTTAGATATGTGAAGATATAAAGCCCGAAACCATTTAATTATCGAAAACAGATGTTTAAAATTTTTAGTTTTTAATTTTACTTAATTCACATTCATCCTTATTACAGACCATATTTTATATTTCCATAGCAGGAAATTCTAAGAAAATAAGATAAAATATATTTGGAATTATTGACGAATTCAAATTAAAAAAAAATATTGGAAGTAGCTTCATCCCTCCGTATTTCCGGGGCAATTTACCAATCAAATCATGACGAGTTTAGGGTTTCCATCTAGAGACAACTATATAAAATAAATTAAAAATACAAATTGGTTAAATGAATAATATTTCGAAGTTGAGACATATCAAAGGGGAGGAAGAGTGATTGGTCTTTTTGCTGATTGATGAGAAAATTTTCATTTTTCCATATATGCTTAATTTAATAAGAGAAGATTTAATTGTTATTTCCCATGTTAAATTAAAAATTGAATTATTGTTAACCAGTTCTATTTGCTTCCATGGTATCCTTAGCTTGTATTTCCCCAAAAGTGTTTTTATTGCTTTGAATTAAAAAGACGAAATTTTAAAATTGACAGATTCCGACTTATGAGGTTTTTCTGTTAATTTAAGGAAATATTTTCATCTAATTTTCTTAGATGCTAATTATGTAGACCTATCCAATTATTTGATGAAGAATCCATTATCTCATGTTCCTTATATAAATTCCAGTTTTTACCAAAGTAAAAGGGATTTATAAATTGAGATTATTTTTTAAACTTTACAAGTAATATATTTAGATAAATTGTGCAAAACACTAATTTATCACGACTGTGCAGAATATGATGCATAGGTTGTCCTTTGTCTATCGAATGACTGAAATTGTATTGAAAGAAAAAGCACAAACTAAATAAGCATTAGTTTCAGTTTCAAAAATTGTGTTTGAAATTTATAATTGCTTCAGCTAACTGCGACACTTTATTTAAAATTACTGATTTATTGAGTAAATCTAAAATCGAAAAACCTCATGAGTAACAAATTATTTGTGTACAAATATCTAGTTTTCGATTTAACAATTCAGCTGAAAGATTCCTGAACTTGTGACCAGCTATCAGCTGGAATATTTCGCACCCAATTAGGAGTATCGGATGTAGATAATATGTTTAAACCGCTATTTCTCATCTATTAAAGATATAATATGTTTAAACCGCTATTTTTCATCTATTAAAGATAAAATATGTTTAAACCGCTATTTCTCATCTATTAAAGATATTTAAATACTGCTTTTCTTTCAAGTAAGGAAGAATCAGTTTCCTTAGTAACCTGATTTTGGAGTCTATATTACAAGCCATGAATTTGATAGTACAACGAAATAATCACAAAAGTGTGAATAGCAATTAGCATGAATATTCCATACGCCAATTAAGAATATTGGTTGTAAATAGCGCATGTGTACAGATATTTCCGATGCATTAATTAAGTGATAGGCTAGGATTCAGAACATGTATATCTTTAAAACTTGAATGCACAAAGAGCGACTTTCTACGCTCCATCCATTATTAGCGAAACTTATTGGAGCAACTTACCATGTTCGAGCCGGTTGATAGGTTAAAACCTCATATATGTATATATATATTTTCTATTGGTTCTATTGTATTCTCATTTCTATTGGTTCCATTGTAATCAATGATTTAGCAATAAATATATTAAATCAGATTAAGTGTTCCTTTTCAGAACGGCTTTGCTTCTGCGATGCCATATATTGCGCTAGCAGTAAGCTACTGCAATATACGGCATATATGGCTCTGGCATCGTATATAGCAGACAGATTCAGGAAATGAAATATATTAAGCATCTCAAATATACGGAAAACTACAAATTCAATAGGTAAAAAAATAGAATTTTATTTACTTATTTAAACGTAAGAAATATTATTAATAGCACAATAATAAAAAAGAATCGATTAACGAATATGATCTAATCAAAAATGATATTCTTGACATACACAGTCGATTAATGTTTTTCAGTAAAAGTTTTTGTTCAATTCATTCTGGGGAATTTAGTATATATTAAATTATTTCTTTTCAATTTTATTGATATGAATTAATAATAATAATTTACACATAAACATGCATTTTGTCTGTCATATTTTTCTATTGTGGGGCATTACCTGTTTTTAGGCTGGTATTATATTTTCTGTATAGCCATTCTAGGGTATGACATTTTTCATACTACATATAATTCGTGTTAGTAAAATATATATAAATCAAAAAAGGTCTGTGTTTCATTTGTGATAATAACTCTGATGAGAAAGTATCTAATTATAGCGCAGCTTTACCGCTGAAATTGAACTCATAAACATATATTACAAACATGATATCGTTTTCTGTCAAACAATATTTCCAAGATGCAATAGATCAATGTTCAACTACGCTGTCTAAGGCTTTTGTCTTCCTATCTTTACACATGTTTGAGGAAACCTTGAAATAATCGCAGTCTCAGAGAGATAGGATTTTGCGATTTTGTATCCTAGTTTTATTTATGTATTATCTAGAATAAATTGAACATAAATTAGTCCCTTTAAGATTAGCCACTTTTTTCTTGACGTGTGATGAATTATTTGCTTCCGCAACAAGAATTTTATTATTTTAAAATATGTCTTATGAGCTTTGTTTACGATCTAACATATTCAGTAACAGAAATCAGACTATAATTTCTACATACAAAAGAATGAATTGGATCCAAGCTACTAAGAAAAGATTCTGACATTTATAAATGAGCATCGTAAATTTGAAATTGATTAAATTAAAAATATATGCAATTAGATACAAAGAAATATTATCTGCCTTAAAAATATCAGCATTCAAAAACCATTGGTAAAGATTTATAATGATATTTCCTATTTTCTTCAGGTTTCCTTGGTTCAGCTATGTGTTGCATTGGCATTGTAGCAGCCAATTACCAACGAGAACTGATAGTTGGTATCTTGTGCCTGACCATGTTCCTCAACGGATTTATATTTTCTGGTTTCCTTATTGTTCAAGTGGATATGATTGCTGATTTTTCAGGTATTTCCTCATAATTCTATTAACATTTCAACCGCATTTATTCCATGGCTTTATTATCAATAGTGAGTGCAATTAGAAAACTGTTTGCTCAGACTTGGAGATAGGGTCTAGTGCATTAATTGCGACTGTTAAGAATTCAGTTAACCACGTGATCTTTCTGGGAGGAGTTAGCTGCCAATCATATATCACGTAGTCTCCCTGTTGTTTAGAATATATATATATATATATATATATTTTTTTTCAGTAGAAGCGTACTTGACTCCTGTACTAGGGGGAGTGTGATCTCGGTTCTCTCTCTCCCGAGAAATTTTATGTGTTGTTCTCTAGGCCTACTACACTATGGCATAATCATGTGCCTTTTGATACCAATAAACTACATAAAAGACCACATGTGTCTTCAAGTCATTTCATCCAGCACACTATCTTCACTTTCGAATAAATTATTGTGTAATCAAGAAAAGCAAAGATAATTTATTTACAGGGACAATTTGTTCCATTGTAAAAACATGTATCATTTTTGCTGGCGTTGTGCACCTGAGAACCTCGAAACAGCGTATTTTTTGCTTATGAATGCTTTGTTGGAATGGTAAAACCATCATCATGCTTCAAAATGTCATTTCATGACAAAATCAAAAGGCAATAAAAAGATTCTATTCCAATCTTACCACAATCTTATATTTTGTTCATTTCATCCCAATGTTGATAAATGTAAATGACACCATCATTTTCATTTACCACCACATGAATAACCACCGGAGAAGGGTAATTCCTGATCTACGTATTCCAGTAAAGGTAGAAAAGATTAGAAAACAGATCTTATGAAATCTACTTTGTTCCATTTTTCTACATTCTTGAGAATTCAGTGCAGAAGAATATGAATATCATTTGCAACATGAGATATTTATTATGTGAATTCGAATCAATCCATAAATTGTGTCAATAATCTCCTTTTCATTTTAAAATGAATTATTTTGGAATAATTTCAAAAGTAACATAACATATCTCATTCTATACAGGAACTTACTTACTTTTTTATATTTTTAATCACAACACCTCTATGGTATGAAATATAGTTAGTACTGAGAACTAATACAATAATGTTTTTAGGAACATGCTTAATTTTATTTAAAATACTGTTTTATAAACTGAAATCTGTACCATTGTCGCTCTTACATTACAACAGAAATTTTAAGATAGTTCGAAGCTCTTTAATTAGGGTTGTACATGAATACAAGAATAGGAAAAGGATCGAGGTTTCTAAAGTTTTACAGGTTAAATATTAATCTTAATTTATGTTTTAAATATGTTTCTCAATGAAATTTATTTAAAATATATTAATTATGAATGATTAATGTGACTAGAATGCAACGTTGAAATGAAACGATGGCTCATTCGTAGAAACCAGAAATATATTACTTATGTTCTTGAATTTTATATTACAAATAATAACTGGCTACTGTGTATTGGTATTTCATTTAACTGTGTTACACTCAATATGGTGTTTAGTGTGTTTCTTTATTAATTAATTCGCAGATAATTATCCTCCCGTAGGACTTTTTACTACTCTTGTTTAGAATTCTGTTGAAAAAATTAAAAATTTTAAGAATTAAATTTCTATTGGAAATATCGCTGCCATCACACAATGTTTAGTATCCACTTAGCCATGACAATTAAACTCAACTAAATGGATCACCTCACTAATTTCACCTCTGATTTAGCAATTTTCTTTCTTAAAAGCAGTAATGTAATTTTTCTTCAGGTTTACGTATTATTATGTATCAGACAAGATATTACTTGCCTCTACTCTTCTTTATTTTGCCCTTTTTTATTGACGTTTCTTTTTATTTACTTTAATTTTTATCAAAATT
>JAPMOR010032920.1:0-10169 GCA_026543865.1 Argiope aurantia | reverse complement strand
GATTAGTGTACAAATTTTCGAAATCAAAAGTATTAAGTTTATTAATGTTGTTATCTTTAAGAAAATCCAGAATTTCTTTGTTACTAGAAATAATAAAGTGTTCTTCATCTTTAATTTTGTCCAGGATAATTTTTAAGTATTTAAAGAAATGTTTACCCGTATAGTAATTATAACTGCCAGTGCTACAGGTCACAAATCTGAATTTTAATGGATTTTTATGAAATTTGACTGTTGGGAATAAATAAGGATAGTTAAGAGAGCAAGTCTTAGTTTTGGTTTTTTTTTTTGCGAATGCTAGCATTCTTTTATCTAATTCCTTTTTCCCGGTGTTCTTTAACAAATAAGTTGCGTTAGAGTTATATTCATTAATTAAAATTTCTTTATAATGATATTCACAAATTAAACAGAAATTATTTGCTGATTTATCTATTCCTGTAATAACAAATTTTTCTTTTAAATTTTTTATTTCGTTTTTCAATGTTTTACTAAAATAAACCCCACGTTCTTTAGATCTGTCAAAATCAAAATTCATTTTTATTTTTATTTCCCTTAAAATTCTCACCTTCCATTCTCTGAAACCTTCCGCAGGCCAATGGTATTTTCTAGATAATTTGGCAATAAAAACATCCAAATCATTACCAATAGAAATCAAGATTTTTTCGTGGTTTATTTTTTCTCTTAATCTAAATTTTGTACCTCTTCCCATTAAATCTCTTAAAGAGTTGGATTCAATAATTTCTAAATTACCTGTAATAATATGACCTTTATCAACATCTATAAAATCTTTATATTTTTCTTTTTTACAGTAACAATCTGTAATATTTATTTTATCTAAATTTTTGCCATAGTAGTTATAATTACAAATTTTTTTCTTTAAAGTTGAAGTGTAACTAAACGCTATTGAAACAGTTGTTTTATCTGATAGAGGAAAAAATATATTATTATTATGTACAATTTTGGGCAATTTTAGATATTCGAAGTAAATATCCAAGAATTTAATCACACAGAATTCTTTGTAAACATTATTTTTATTATTAAAAAGTAAATCGTTTTTTCCAATGTTAAGCTTAAATTTAATTAGATCTAGAATAATACTTTTTGTATACGAATTTTTAAACTCTAATTCCCCGAATTTATTATTTAATAACCATTTAATTTTATTATTTCTGAGACCAAAAATGTATTTCCTAATTTTTTGAAGGTTTTCACTATTGTGTTCCAGATAACAGTAATTCTGAAATTCCTCAAAAATAATTTGAAAATTGCCCCCTTTTCCTTTACCTCTTTTAAATCTTTCAGAATACTTATCTGTATTTAGAAAATTTTTAAATATGTTAAATTTGTTATAAATGCAATTATTGTTTAAATCTGCATAGCCTTCCCCCATTTAATTTACTATTGAGACCATAGGGAAATAAAGTTTTCAGGTTGCAAATATAAATGTTTTCCAGATCCAATCTTTTGCTTAATTCGTTAACATTGTCTTCTAGAATATAGATATTAATATTGTTAAAGTTATGGTTTTGAAAATGCTCCAGTTCGAAGTCCGTAGTCCTATTTTTTATGAAGTTTTTAATATCGGATCTGTGATTGTTAATTCTTAAATTAAGCTCGGTGCTAGTTTGGCCAATATATTTTAAATTACATTCTGAACAATTAAAAAGATAAATCAAGTTTTTGTTTTTACAGAATATTTGTAATTTTGAGTTATTATTATTGATCTGTACCTATCTGCCAATGGACATGTCTTACACTTCCCGTTACCACAAATTTTATATTTTTTTGTATTTTTAAGATTTTTTAAACAAAACGATTGTGTCAGTAATTTTTTCTCCGTGAATGCTCCTGGCACAAAGCTATCCACAGTGCCCCTTGGTAGAGCGCGCGACGGGCCATGCGCTATGACAAATTCGTTATTAACTTCTTTCATAGTTTTATTTATTTTTAAAATGAAAATATATCTCCTAAACGCCAAAAAACACGGAATTCTCGAAAAAGTAAATTCACGAAAATGATCTAAAAATTCTTAAATTTTTTTAGGCATTATATTAAAAAAACCTTTTGTAAAACCCTTAAAAAACATTTTAAAATTTG
This sequence comes from Argiope aurantia, assembly GCA_026543865.1. NCBI lineage: Eukaryota > Metazoa > Arthropoda > Arachnida > Araneae > Araneidae > Argiope > Argiope aurantia. Next base: position 8,075 of record JAPMOR010032920.1, on the reverse strand, counting down.
CAGTTCGTGGAAAAGCGCACCTGCAGCTTAATTCCAACCAAATGCAAGAACAAGTAACCAATCTAAATCAAGAAATAGTTTGAAAACTAAACTAAAATGAAAACGAAAGCAAAACAATTTCAAAATCGCAACAAAAATTAAAATCTATTCAAACAAAACCAAAAATGGAACAGGTAAAAAGTTAGACTTTTAGCTGACTCTACAATTCAACAAAGTTTCTCTTGAATTAATTAAGTAGAGACAGTGGAATTGGATCACGAAATAAGAGAATATTTTAGAATAAAGTTACTATGGGTTAAATTAAGATAAAATCTTGAAAATTAATTAAATTGAATTTAGATTTAAAATATCATCACACACACACACACACACACACACACACACACATATATATATATATATATATATATATATATATATATATAGTTTGAGAAATAGGAAATAGGGAAAAAAACAGACCAAAATCATTAAAAAAGCTCCAGTGAAAACGCAACCGAATGAGCTAGAGGGTGCTTGCTATCCGTCTGAGCTAGACAATGAAAGCGACTAATCAACAGACACATCCGTGTTTGAATTATGCTCATATGCATATGGACAAATAAACGTAGTTCCCTTCCACCTTTTTTGTCAAAATTTTGATAGAAATTTATAGATTTAATGCTAAGATTATATACCAGATTTCATCTCTCTAGTTCAATACGTTTTATAGGTGACGTGTTGAAATACAGGCAAAAATAATTTTAAAAATGTTTTTTTTAATGGAGATTACATAAAACGAGAGGATTTTTCCAAAATCTCGAATTTTGTGACGAATATAAGATTCTCTTTATGTATATTTATCTTGCAAGAAAGAAAAATGTATTATATGTATATAGGATTCCAGAGGAGAACAAACCGTCTGGTCTGGTTAGACTCTTGTCACCAAGATCCAAAGAATAACAGGTCACAAGCAAGCTCTAAGAAACTCCTAACATGCCGGTGAAGAGCTGACCCCACTGCTTGTGAAACTGAGAATTTACACCTTTAAAGATAAAAGAAGACACTTTACAAATCTAGAATTATTAAAAAAGGGCTATAGAAAGTTCTAGAACATTAACAATTGAACAACAAGAAATTAAAATTAAAGTTAAACCTTTAATGTAATGCGACTTGTCTGGGATTCGAGCCACCAGCATTGTGCTTTGGAAGCACATACTTTACCTCTGAGTCACACAGACTATAGGCGGGTTTGCCTTTTTGCGACAATATCAATGCTATTAAAACAAAGCAAAGCTAAATTTGCATTATCGAAATAAATTGCTTAAAACAAACGGAAACAAAGCATTTACACAATAATGAAAACAAATACACAAAACGATAATAAAAAATTGAAGTTCAGCGCGTACAAATCAATCTTTTTAACAGTTCAATTCTGAATATAATTTTTCGTTTACACGACACTGTTGTTTCAAGAAACGCCTTCACGGGAATTATTCATGGATATACCACATGTTAGCTTTTCTGCCCTCCCCGTAAGTCTACTAGCTTCGTTGCCTTCAAATCAATAGACGCCGCAGACAAACAGAATATACAATGATATGCAAATGCAGTTTCTATCATATCGGTAAGAGTCGTGTTTTGCATTCTTTTTTATAGCATCTAGCTGAGAAAGCAAATAATATATTTTTTTAATCTTATTCAAGGTCAGGATATGCCGTTAGTTGAAATGTTTCATGAGGGATTTCCGTATTTTAGAATAATAATTTTTTAGGCGTTTTAAAATTCCATAAGTGTAAATAAACTGGACAACAGCTCCGATGTTTAACTAATAGAGAATCTCTAAGCCATTAAACATAGGCATGCACTTTCATTTGAAGAAATTATATTTTGTATTTTTTAAATTAATTAAAATGTTGATACAAAATTAAAGACTAAGTTTCAATTAAATTTCTGTATAGGCCTCGGACTCTATCTGCCATATTTCATAAAGAGTTGATACTGTAACATTTTAAGGTATTAGGCTTGGTTAAAAAGATACTTTTTCGTAAAAATTAAAATTCAATTTTATGATTTAAAAATATTCGAATTTTGTAGATTCTAAAAGTCTTTATTCTTCTTCTATGATTCAACAGTTGCAATAGTGAGAACAAATAAAAGTTGAAACCGGAAAGTGTAATATTTAAAACCGGATGATATGAATATTTTTTTTAATTTTATTTTTGCAATGAAATTCTCCGAAAAAAAAGTTTGAAATATTTGTATTAAATGTATACTTACCCATCCATAATTCACTTATTCCAGTCAATTATTTGAAAAGAATTATTGAAAAGAACATTTATTTCTAGTATATTTCGATAAATTAAATAACATGTATATTTTTTAAATGCATTTTCTGAGAAATCAATATTTTACCATGATTGTTTGAAAAAATATATATAATATTTCAAAAGCAATTCGATAAAATTTTATCAAATTTTTTATGCCAAAACTCTTTGGAGTTGTTATCGACTGCAGATTTTTAAGGTCGCTTCATTTAGTCATGTTTTATTATCACTTTCATTTCAAAACAAGGAAAAATGATAAAAATTCATTTATGACAGTTTCAAATGTTCATAAAATATTTATTGATCAAAATAATTTTTACCTTATTAAAATAATATTACCTATTATATTTTAGATAATTTAAGACATATATAGGTGAAATAAAAATTAAATATATCAATATTTTTTATTAATGCCAATCTTTAAAAGTTGAAAATTTTAGTTTTCAAAGTATTTTTTCTCAGACTCATTGTAATATATTGATTTATTCTTCTAATTTTGATTTTTTATGTCTCTTTCAGTTATTTGGCTTATTATCAGATAGCTTACAAATAAAAAGTATTCCACTTTTCTATATTTAAAATTGACTGAATTATAAAATTATGAACATTATTTTTAACCATTCAGCTGCCTTCACAAACAAACAGTAACGTTGACAGATGGATTTTCATCGTGTTGCCTATTAATATGCTCCAAAATATTTGTTATACATTATACCATAGTAAATTTTGGCAAGCTTTCAAGTCATTTTAAGGATTCTGGGTTCTTTCTTTGACGCTTTCAACATGTTGTTTCAACATTACTTGTTGAGAAATATGAATATTTAATACTTTATTCATATTAATTTATTATGAATAAAGTATTTCCGAATATCTTCTTAAAGAATTGGGCCAAAGTTATTGAAATACTTAAAAGGATTTCAGCGCATACTTTTTAAAGAGAATTTTATAGCATTAATTTGAAATTTATACTGGATCAAGGATTATTTAGATTTTGGATTTTGTAAGCAAGATTTTCTTACCTTTAAGCCATCTATTAATATTATCATTATGATTTGACTCCAAGGTGTTAATCTCGTCCTTTGTGCCAGTTCTTGTACCCGAAAGGGGTAAAAAAATTTGAAATTAATTTTAGTCAAAATAAATTTTAGTATAGAAATACAATCACATTTTATTTTCTCATATAATAAGTATGTAAAGAGAAAATATTGCATTCATCAGAATATTCGAATTCCAGGTTTTATACGTGCTTCAAACCTCCATGAGGCCGGAAAACACATTTTTGGAAAATGTCCATTTGTCTGTCTGTAACAGAAATAACTGAAACTTTGGGCTAAATGGCTGAAATTTGGTATACAGTCTTGACACCAAGTTTGAATATTTTTATCAAATTTTGATTTAAATCTGTTTAGAGGATGTCCGTCTGATCGGCTATTCAAATATGAGTTAATACGATAACTACAAAGCGAAGAGAGATAGAAGATAAGATTTTATAATGTGGACATCTATCAAAGTTTGAAACAAAACTTACAAAGGCTTGATTGTCTTTCGGTCCGTATTTTCAGAAACATATTAACGGGATAATTGAAAAACGCAGTGGTTAAATATATCAAATTAGGCTTCGGATTTTGTGACTACAAATGGAGTTTTGAGTAAAATCTTTGTTTCAGTGGATTGACAAAAACCTGTCTAAAGCACAAATCCGATTTTCAGATACTATTAACCGTTTTTCAAAGATTAATCCTCCAAACCCCTCGCCAAGGATAAACTTAATGAAAATGCTAAATTCACGCCAAAAGGTGATTTTTTGTTATTATTGTACGCCATTATAGTAAAGGCATTCTCTGGAACGATGAGTTTATTAAAGTGTATGCGAGAAAATTTTGGGGAGACCACTCTAGCTGAATGAAATCATATATTGTTTGTGAACATCATAATTAGGAAACTCTTTGATCTAGACTTTTAAAATTTGGTAATTCAAATAAATTGGTAATTTGGTAATAAAATTTGGGGTAATTTTTTTAATGCCAAATTTGTAGATTTTTATCGAATTCTGACCGAAATTCGTTTACAGGAAATTTATCCTTCCGAATGCAAGTGAACATAGTAACTTCAAGTTCTAGAAAGATATGCATTAGTTCAAAAATTCAGCAACATGGATTGATAAAATTTTATACATAGATTTAACGCGTAAAGAATAGATCTACATCGAAATTTGAACCAAATTTGATGAAAGATTAAAAGATGTATGTGTGTGTGTGTGTGTGTGTGTGTGTGTGTGTGTGTGTGTGTGTGTGTGTGTGTGTGTGTGTGTGTGTGTGTAATGATATTAGCTTTATCTTAATTTAGCCCATATTAACTTCATTCTCTTATTTTCTGATTCAATTCCGCTTTCTCTACTTAATTAATTCAAGGGAAGCTTTATAAAAATTCTTACATTTGAACTTTCACACTCTCCGCGTGAAGGGATAGAAAACTGTCCAGTAAGCACATTCTTCTTAAAAGATCCCTGTGTTTCCCTTACTTGGGATTGGCATGCGTCAGAAATACCTATCAGAATCTTAATTATATATTAGCTATGAAAAAATATTTTCCCTATCAATATCTCATATTATATAAGACGAGGGAAAGTTTATTTCGCTCTTCTTCCCCACTTCTGCTTTTGTGTCGCGTACCTTGTCCGCGTCTTCTTGTAAATATATTATGCCTTCTCGGGATGGATTAAAGCGAATTTCAAGATGCAAAATGTATCTTCTATATCTTCGAAATTGCCTTCTGATTAAAAAATTATATGCTCACACACATTATATATATATACTCTGTTTTTTTTTGTTGTTGTTTTTTTTAACTGAATTGCTAAACACAATCGTGCGAGACTTTGAAAATGAAAATGGTGTTCAGGGTTTTGGCCAAGATCACCAATTTGTCTTCTTTTAGAAAGAGACGAATAGCACCTTTATTATAAAATACGCAAGAAAGTTTTGGTAAGACTACTGCTGTCGATTTTCTTTAATGAAACGGCTCAGGATTAACATATTCATTCTCAGTACAAATGATTAAAGCTTTGATTTTGTTTTTGAGCGCTGCCAAACTTGTGGTTTAACAGAATGCTTTGTTTGAGTTATACCTTAATAAGCTAGTTGAATTGACTAATTCCCGCATTGGTCTAAAAATGGTGGAGAAATTCTACGATGTGTACTAGTTTCATGTTGTTCGAAATAAAGTTACATTTCTTTTCGCCGACGTCCTGGTGTAGGGGTAACGCGTCTTCCCCGTGATATGGGCTTCCTGGGTTCGATTCCCGGTTCGGGCATGGTTGTTCTTCATCCATTCTATCTGTGAGATGTGTGAATGTGCCCCATGTAAAAAGGGGCAGTGCAAACGAATGTGATGCGTGACTAAAAAGGGGTTAGGCAAGCGAATGGGATGTTAAGGCATACTTTTGGCCCTAATTGGCGCTACTAAAAAAAAAGAGGCCTATTCTCGGCTTAAAATCGTTGACTACGTCCGCGAGCTTGTTCATGACAAGTTCCATTAGAAACAACAACATTTCTTTTCTATTTCCACAGAAGAAAGATAGAAATATTTTCAAACTTAATTATCTATTAAGACTTGGGTACTTAAGCTTTATCTTTGTAATATACAATGCCTTATTTTCAGTGTTTAATTTAAATAACTAATAAATCCTTACCTTTTATCAGAAGGTCGTTTTTGGACTTCTAATATTTGGCCATCAAGGAATTAAAAAAGAACTATGTATGCTTATTCATTTGAATTTTATAGAATAAAAGGCAATATTAAGCATACATAGTTCTTTTTTATTGCCTTTTATTCCATAAAATTCAAATGAATACCTCACATGTATATAAGAGGGTTGCTTACGAATTATTGTAACGCTGTTAACATTTAGAATACGCTTTAAAAATGTTTTTAGCTAAAATTTAAAAAATGTTTATAGAAAATATTAACAATTGTCTGAAGCGTGAAATTAAAAATCCCATAAATATTTGGAATGAAAATGTTATTTAATCTGCAACCAGCAAACCGGAAGTCAGATTTTTTTAGAATCTCTTACAAATAAGCTCGCGGGCATACATTAAAATTTTGCTTTAATAACATATGTATGTAATGTATACGTTGGCAAAGGATGTAAAAAAATATTCTGGAATGAATGCATAAAGAATATAAAAAATTAGCCATATTAACTCCCAGAATATTAACTTTTCAGGCTATTAAATACAAAATACAATTAAACAAAACGTTGATTTCAGAATAACTGTAAAGCATTTAATGAAGTAATGGATACTTCATTAAATGCTTTACATTTGATTGTTGCCATTCTACAATAAGTAATAAAGCTGATTTCTGTGCCACTATATATAGAGAGGTAATGTTAATTTGTAAGATAGTTTAAGGTAATTGTAAATATTCGCAAGTATGGAATTTATTTTTTTATAAACAGCTATAAAATGATTTTTGCTTTTGTCTTTGATTAATTTAACAACTTTAACAATTTTTTACTCTAATGATATACTAAAACTTTGATGAAAAATATTAATAAAGGATTTCAGATTATTATTATAAAATGGTGCTCACACACACACGTGACACCTTTACTAGTCAGATTTTATTTCAGAGACCAGAAGTTTGAAATTGTGAAGGAAAGCAAATCTTTCAGTCGAAAATTTGAATCACGCCGCTTTAGAATTTTCACATCCGTCCACGAGAATTTCTAAGAAAGAGTTAAGTAAGCAATTTTCAAGATGCGAGGCGTTTTATCCTGGAAAGTGAAGTTACATGAAGGAGCACCTTAAAGGCTAAAATTTGCCTTATCACGCAACAAAATTGCTAAGTTTACAATCTTGAAGTTGATTCATTTCTGAGAATTGAATGGTTTACAGAATTCGATAGTCGCAGCTCTCACGTAAGCACGAATTGATGTATAAATCTGAAGAGTGGGAATTTCATCTTGTAATGTTATAAAATATATTAGAAGTCGAATCAAAATCACAAAAATATTTACCAAATAAGCATTTCTCGAAGTTTTTTGAACAATTCAGCATTAGAATTATATAAATTGATGAAAAGGACTATATATATTAGAATTATATAAAATGAAAGGAATGAAATAAAGTATCCCGTATTTCTTTGATATGGAAATAAAATTCTGGATCCTTACGAATATTATTTATAAACAAATTGTAAATATTTATAATAAAATTGATTATTTAATCTATGCACGTAAAAATAAAAGTTTGCCCGAAAAGAAAAAACCAAATCTTGCCTAATTTTTAATTAATTAAAGTTTTAAAAAATAGCCTGCTGTATGCATTTTAATAGATATTTATCCAGTGGATATTTATCCAGAAAGTTTATCCAGTGGAATGCCGAAACACATTGATACATTCCCCTTTGTTATTGGTAGAAATAACCGGGGATAATAATAATAACTATCTGTTATTCATTTTAAGCTAATTTTTTTTATTTAAGCAGTGATATATGCATAAAGTAGGACAGATAGTTTATAGATATGAATATATTTATAATACTCCTTTCATGATTTCAATATTTCATTCTAAGCTAGATTTCTTTTAAAATTTAAGCAGTGATATATACATAAAATAGGACAGATCATTTATAGATATGAATATATTTACAATATTTCTTTCATAACTTCAATATTTCATTCTAAGCTAGATTTCTTTCAAAATTTAAGCAATGATATATACATAAATCAGAAAAGATAATTCATAGATATGAATATATTTACAATAC
>JAPMOR010032910.1:670398-720778 GCA_026543865.1 Argiope aurantia | reverse complement strand
AATCTACTTAATATTCTAACAATTTCTCCAAAGAACCTCCTCCCCGCAGGTTATTAGAAAAAAAAATCTATCAAACTCACTTCAAACACTTAAAAGAATTAATGAAGTTCAGAAAATCGATTGTTCTACAAATCTAGTTGGAAAATATCTCCATATTCTTTACAACTCTGATCATTGGAGTTTTACCAAAGGTTTAGAAGAACAAGAATAGGAATGTTATGTTGTTCCAACTATTACTCAGAAGCCAGTTAAAACAGTGATAAAAGCCCCTTCGCCCGACTATCCTATGTCCAATTTCGAATACGAAATGTCAAATAAAGGATTCAGAGTTGCCGCTCTTAACCTTAGTTACAGTCAAATAAATAAATAACTAAAAAAGTCTTATCTTTGAAGTTCATTATCTAAAACCAGAAAATATTTCCACCTTCTAAGATCTAGACACCATTGGCTACGTGATTGTTAAGATCGGAAAATATATTAGGAAATAAGTAGGTCAATGTTCCGAAGGATTAAAATTCGCTCTCCATAGCTTAGGATGCCAACTCCATGTTCGCTACTCTTTATGGGTTCTAGATATTGTCCAAATAAAGGCAAAGAAAACTTTGGTTTTCATGCAGCCTCATTAAGAGGATACCCTAAAGTTCCAAAAATTAACTTCATTGTAGCCAGAGTCGGCCTTCTCTTCAAAGGGGTCTGGGTGCAAGAAATCATTTGGGCCTTACTTTTTTTGTAAAAAAAAAAAAAAATCTCAACATATATTTTTAATGCATATTTATTTAATGCTTGATTATTTTTTTTTTTTGCTAATACATCAATTACTTTAGAAAAATTATACTTTTTGGCAATTTCTTTTTCGATGCTTAATATAGCAAGTGCATTATGCGTTCTGAACACATGTTTGACCGAAGATAATTCTTTATTAATTTTAATTTGCTGTCAGAGCGCACAGCGTAAAGAAATGTTTTAACACAGTTAATACATTCAGAAATAACTCATTATAATTATTATTTAGTATGCATTGCAATATGTCTTGTGCGTTATTTTCACCTGTTTCATTCAAAATCAAATCCCGAAACAAACAAATTTTTTTGCATTAGGGTTTCATCTACATCTGTGTTATAAAACTTTACAAAGTTTTTGGAACATTTCTCTAATTCATATTTCACACCTTCAGTAGCTCTTAATCTCTCACTAAGAATAAATTTTAATTTTTCTGGCGTCTTTGTGGTTTCGAAGGGTTTCAGAGTGAAATCATGTATAAAATTCAAAGGATAAATGCAGGAAGAAAGTATATAAATTATTTATATCATCATTTTTCAAAATATCAAGTTTTTTAATGCATGAAACAGATTCCTAATTAAAGATAAGTTTAACAGAAAATGAAAAAAGCTACAAAATACTAATTATATTTAATATATTCCATATTATTAAATTTTAATAAAATGAATGATTGCATTTCACTTCCCAGGTTTTTAGCATTATTTGTGCCACTTGAACTTTCAATTCAGTTTCTGGATACTTTTTATAGTACGACACAGTAATTAAAGGTTCGGTAAGAATTAAGATTAATGTCCAGTAACTGGTAACACATGACAAAATCGTGCCAATTTTCTGAAAACTCAACAGTCTATCAAATAAGAATGGATTGAAGGTCTGCCTAGCCAGAACTTATAATAGTTAAAAATATAGTTTATAGTTTATACATGATAATTTAAATATAGTTTTATAGTTTGCTCTTATAATAGTTTTAAAAAAAAATCGAACTCCATATTTTGACGAATCAGCACGTTTTACATCTCCCGGAATCTGAGCAACTTATTTTTTTAAAAAATAAAATCTCGCCTTTGAGTGAACACAATTATTCAAAAGCGTTTTCTGCTTGATGGATGAAATTTTGTATATGGTCTCTACTTCAGATTTTTAAATTTCTATCAAATTTTGAACAAAGTGCATTCAGAGGAAATTTGTCAGTTCGGTGGTTCGAAAGTAATTTAACACGATAGCAACAAAACGAAGAACGCTCAATTTTTAATATTTGATAATAATTAACATCTGATGATGTCGTGTCCACGTTACAACGGAAAGAGGGGTCCAGTAGCTTGTGAGAGTATAGACTCCTGAGTACCGAGGGCAGAAGTCTGACTTCCAGCTCATATGAAGATGCCACTCACACAGTCGCGTGCACTACTCCTTTTTAAGGGGGGGGGGCTCTTTCACACACCTCACAGATAGAATACAAGGGAAAGAACAACCAAGCCCGAACCAGGACTCAAACCCGGGACGCCCAGATCACGGGGAAGACGCGCAGGGCCAGGAGCCGGCGATTTAACATGTAAATGATTGCAAATTTGGATTGACCGTCTGTCGACTACTGGTTCACAAGCGTGTAAAAGTAGTAACTGCGACTTAATTTGATAATTGATCTTGTCAATAAAATAGTTTGGTATGGAATTTTGAGTTTCATTTGGATGACAAATGAGCGTCCAAAATGCGTAATCGGTTTTCTTTATTATTCTACGAAACACTAAACGTTCATGTATGGGATTTTGAAAATTGATGCTTCTTGAATTAATGTTTTCTGCATTAGTTTCGCGTGAATTTTATCTTTTAGCATATTTTTTCTCGTTTCTTCTGTTTTTCTTTCCCTTTTCTTTTACCTTCCACTTCCTTTGTTTAACTATATACTACATTAATACGAGATGGCAATTGACCTCAAATACAACACAAGGCAGAAACTTATTTCTTATCATATTAAGTAAAAAAGGGAATTAGTTTTAAAATTTTACTCAACACATTTTTTACAAATTCTAATCAATTTCAAGTCGATTGATAGTATTCGTTTTAAATATCCCATGAAAAATTTAGTCAATATTTGAAAAAATATATAAATTAAAACTCACATAATTTAATTAAATATTAACTCCCCTCTTTGCCTGCCTCTAGTATTCTATTCTTGATTATTAGATTTATTGCATTGTTAACTTAGTAATAATCATTGGTTATATTTCAGTTGTTATTGGATTTAGAAGGTTTCAACAATCACTTATTGTTGTTAGCAGAAATGTTACTGTTTAATGTTAAACAAAGGCATAAAATACAAACAATATAATAGATGAAACAATGAATCCACCTTCTGCTGCTCTGTTAAGAATCATTTCCCTTTTTGCAACTGACCGTTGTGTGACTTTTTTTTGCTGAGCTATGCTTGGTGCGTTTTGGGAATATTTCAATGAGGCTACGGCCATCGTTGGATGGATCGTCCTATGGACGATCTGGGAACTGTTGAAATATTACATGTTCCCCCACTTACCCTCAATCGGAGATCTGTGTTTCGATCCCGATTTGGATCAAGATGTTGATACACCATCTGATCCAACTGCGACTAGAGTAGAATCCGTCCCAGTGGTTCGCTCCTACACGGTATTTAGGATTTGCCAGGCTTTAGAACTTCCAGCGAAACTGGCTGCATCTGCGACCCAGAAGTTTGATATCCCTGTTGTAGAATCCTATACGGTCTACAAGCTGTGTTCTGCTCTGTGTTTGCCTGCACGGATGGCTCCTGTCGGAGTGCCAGTTGTAGAATCAATTGCGATCTACCAGTTCTGCTTAGCCTTGGATATTCCAGTGAGATACCGGTCGCAGAAGGACGCAGTTTAACATCAAAACTGTCGTCAGCTGCCCGATGCAGTTTTCAGATCAGAACTGTCTTCGGATGCAGTGAAGGAGGGTGGGTGGGCGGGGAACAAAAGTAGCCCTCCTCCACGTGGTGTTCCCTGGACAACGGTGCAGTTCCCTGGAACTGCATCGGCTAAGAGGCTACTCAAGAATGAAACAAATAATGAACATATTATTTAGTTTGACAAAACTACCCACCTAATTTCTTATTTTGCGTTTTAATGTCACAAAATTTCATTACAAGTATCAAATTCAGAACATGCATAACGTGTATTTACGGTAGCAACAATGTTTTTTTTTTAGATAATTACATATTTTTTTATCCTAAAAAAATGAAAAAGAATTTAAAATATATTTTTAACAAAGAATTGTTGTAGAACTCACACATACAGAAAAGTCAGTAGCGTTGACATTCATAAATCTGATGGAGGAATCTTGTACTGATTTAAATTTGAAAAATTATAGTGACAAAAATTTACAAATTCATAACATAATTCGTCGCTATATATTTACAGCCGATTATGATAAAGTAGATTAAAGGCCTTATGGTCAGAGCCGGCCTTCTCTTCAAAGGGGTTTGGATGCAAAAAATCATTTAGGGCCCTAATTTTTTGTAAAGCGAAAAAAAAAAAAATAATCTGAACATATATTATTAATGCATATTTATTTAATGTGCGATATTTTTTAATTTTTTTTTTGCTAATACATCAACTACTTCAGAAAAATTACAATATTTTGCAATTTCTTTTTCGATACTTAATATAGCAAGAGTATTTAAGCGTTCTGAATACATGCTTGACCGAAGATAAATCTTTATTAATTTTAATTTGCTTTAAGAACGCTCAGCGTAAAGAAAAGTTTTAACACAGTTAATACATTTAGAAATAACTCATTATAATTATTATTTAGTATGTATTGCAATATATCTTGTGCGTTATTTACATCTCTTACATTCAAAATCAAATCCCGTAACAAACACATTTTTGGGATTAGGTTCTCATCTGCATCTGTGTTATAAAACTTTTCAAAGTTTTTGGAATACTATTTGGTATACTTTTAAACACATCTTCTATTTGTACAATAACAGTAACAATTATGATGTTAAAAATAACATCTAAATTCCTCTACTGGGTTTTTTTTTTTATAAATTCGGAACATAATCTTTTCCTTTTTCAAATTCGTTATTCAGGAAAATGTCCAACTTATGTGCTAGCGATTTTGCTTCGTCGGAAAATGTGTTAAAGTTTGTTCTTAAATTTTGGATTTCAGTTTTAATTTTATTGACTAAATTGAAAGCCGATGCAAGAACAATTGTTTCTGCTTGAAATAGCTTATTTATAGTGTTAATTTTTGAAAATATTGCAAACAATATTAAAATAAAATAAATGACATTTCTTGCACCTAATAAACTTTTAGCTTCGGATACCGCTGTATTATCGTTACTTACATCATTTAAACATCGATAAATTCTTCTAGGTCATTACAAGTTTCTTCAAACTGTGCATGCACTGCCTTTCACTTAATCTATTTTGGCTTTCCAACGAGTGTCACATAATGGTTGAAGTAACAGTAATGTTTAAATGCTTTGCAAAATTTCCCATGTTTTTTCCATTACAAAAAATAAGCAGTATAGACGTTGAAAAATTCCAAAAAGGTTTTTACTATATATATTGCTAGAAGCGGCATCACAAATCAATAAATTAAAGGAATGTGACAGGCAAGAAGCATAAATTGCATGCGGATTTAGAGAAAGCATTCTAGATTGCACTCCTTTATATTTAACTTTCATGCTACTACCTTTTTCATATGCTTGCCCTCTACAATTCATAATATCTAAATCAAGCTCAGTAAATCTTTTCAACAGAATTTTTGTGAGTCCTTCTCCAGCTCCATCAGTTACTTCAATAAACCATATAAATGACTCGTTTATAGTTAACCTTTTCTCTTCAAATTTTACATACTTAATAATGATTGAAGTTTGTTCCTTATGGGAAATATCAGGAGTACAATTCCTTTGAATACTATGGTATAGGGCTGCTTTTATATCATGTTTAGTTTTGTTAAGGACTTCATTTCCTAATGCAGAGATAATTTGTTGTTTTGAACTATGTGCTAAATGATGTGCAATTCTGTTTTTCGAATTTATTATTTTGTTTATATGATCCGTTAGAACAGGGTTGTATTTACTTAATAATTCGATCAAACATAAAAAGTTTCCATTATTAGGATACCCTTTTACTTAGTGATTTCCTTGAAGTAGAATAGAAAAATAGAATCACTTGATTTGTTTTACCAATAGTTGAATGTAAATTTAGTCGTTTTAGTAATTCTTCCCAAGCAATAAACTATTTGAAATGACAACTAGAACGCTCATGATCTTCTATTACAGTTGACAGCTTTCTCCAGTTATTATAGCCACCTATAAATCGTGTAGTTTGGTCCTTTCTTCTTCTTTTGGAAAACAGTAAACAACAAAAATAAAACACGGAGTCTTGCGTTTTTGAATAAATTAACCATCTGTGAAGTTGGATTTCACCATTTGGCATTTTTTTAAAGTACTGCGTAGTGGAAAATGATCTAAACTCCGCAGTTTTAGCAAAAAATCTCTCGTATGCTAAGACTGATGAAATTTGGAATACGGTCTTTACACCAAATTTGTAGATTTCTTTCTAATTTTGTGCAAAATCCGTTCCGAGGAAGTCTGTCAGACTACTCGAATATATCTTAACATAATTGCAAAACAAAGAGAGCTAGATAGACAAAATTCGGCACACATATTTGAAAATTTATCAAATTTTGTATCAAATCCATCAAGAGGTTGACCGTCGTTGGTCTGTACTTCCAAAAACTTGTAAACGCAAAACAAAGCATGTAAACTCAAAAACGCAGCGATTTAATTATTTCAAATCTGGTATGTGATTTTGTGATTACATTTGTATTTTTGACTCAAATTTGTTTCTACCGGTTGGAGAAGACGCATTTAAAACACAAATTTGATTTTCTGGATATCATCCACCGTATGCCAAGGATTACTCGGCAAGAATCACACCATAGATTCAAATAGAATGCTATATTTCACACCAAAGGTTTATATTTCTTAACTATTGTCAATCAAGATGTTTTCTATGATAACACCTTTATTATATAATATACAATAAAATTTCGGGGAGACAGTCCCTGCTAGTTTTTTTTACAGCTGCTTTTCAAACATTGACTGTGCGATGTGGGATTGGATAGCAATGTTTCTGAGATAATGTAACATTTCGAGACGGAGTTCCTAAGAATGCGCCCCTTGAAACTGGTCCAGTCTTGCCACAACAGTCACACTATTAGTTGAAAAATATCTTCGAAAAAGGTTGGTTTTCTCTCTTGAGATTATAAGAGTCTAACATTTCATTAACAAAGATATGCGAGTTGTAAAAAATGCACCCTATCCTCTAAAGAAAATTTTAAACTCGTATAAATAATTTTTGATGAGTTGTAGTTATACTTAGAAAACTGAGCTTTGTTCAATAATGCATTCTGGAACATTTCATTAAAGTACGAATTTGAGAAACGTATATCAAGTGTTAGAAATTAACACAAAATTAAAGAATCTCCAATGGTATTCTAGCATTAAAAATAGCTTCTTGGAAAGAGGGGTATCACAAGATTCATATAATTCTCTTTTTCAAAAAAAAATCTATTGTTAATTCTGAACAAATATGCACCCGAGATGATTATTTTAAACACCAAAATCAGTTTAAATGCATTATACATTCCACTTCAAGAAGAGAAATGAAGTCGTCAAACCAAATGATTTCAATTAACCTTGAAGATAGTAAACAGAATAGTATTGAATTATCTCAAATATTTCCACGTCATTAGATGTTTTCGCATGGTTGCAATTTTTGTATGAAGTACAAAATATATCAAAATTTTCTGGAATATAAACTTTGTGGTAAAACAGAAAAGTCTTCTCTAGCTGGAGAATAGAAACTTTTATTTTTTACCTTTGTACATTCAGTCCATTTGCGGAAAATCATTTTAAAATGGCATAAGTTAAATAATTCTTAACTTCTAAAGTAACGTTAAAAACGTAAAAGAAAATATACAACAGACGTTCCTTATCTGGGCATTTTATAGTACAGGTATTATTTATGTACACTAAATTAGCTGGCGTAATTACACAACTTCTATTCAGTTTGAGGTAGTTAATAGGAGAAACGGAAAACAGAAGTAATGTATCATTGGTGCTTCAGTTGAGTAGAGAAGGGATTGCTTAAAAGCAATTAGGGTCAAAATTGAAGCAGTTCTTTAGATGCAATTTAAATTTCGGAAGAAGATTTGGAGCGTCAAGTGACAAAGTCCATTTAGTAGTAGAGTAAGGAATCGGCGTATTTCTCATTACAGTGGACATAGTTAATTTGTTCCTTGATTCTGCGATTTTCATGAGTTTTGAGTTGATTAAAAATTTTTCTTCAAAATTCTTTGAAGAAATCATCGAGCTTGGAAGTTTTAAGATCTCTGTGTAAAATATCATTCCGGATAAAACAGAAAGCATGGGTATTGATGCGATGTATTTTATTTTGAAAGACTTTAATTTAAATTCGATTGGATTTAGCATCAAGTCCCCAAATTTGAGCAGCATACATGAAAATAGGCCTTGAAACTTGTTTGTAATAATAACATTTCATTTTTTTGATGAAAGAGGGGGGGGGGGGAGTTGGAAGTGAAATTGAGCCAAGAATTGCTTTCTACTATTGTTGATGTGGTTTTTAAAAGTTAGTTGAATGTCTAGGATCAGCCCAAGATAGATGATTTCTCTTTCTCAAGTCAGATTATCTTCAGAGGAAAAAAAAAAGAATTGTGTGATAACTATATTTTAAAGTATCCTGAGCATCAGTCAATCGGTCAAATTCGCCACAATCGATTTTCTTGCTCATAATCTTTCTTAACAGTAATTGAAAAGATTATTTTGTCATTGTTCGTTTGGCGCCGTGGTGGCTAGATTGTAGAATGCCGTTTTTAAGATGGGAGAACTATGCATCTTTATTCTAATTCCTTCAACACAGAGCCCTCTATTCATTAAACTGACCATCATAAGCCAAATGGCCTTAGGTGAAATAGCGCTGATTTTCGCACAGTTGGCGGTAGTTTTGGTGTCGTTTTATTCATCTATTCAAAGTTCAAAATAACAAGATTTATCCAGAAATAGCCTTTTATGTTGCTTAAAAAAATGAGATGTTATTTTCTGTTTGCCACCATGGTATTAAAGATATTTTTAAATCTGTATTTTCGTAACTTTACATTACTCATTATTAAAACTTCTGTAACAAGTGGTAAAAAATTTCAAGCGTAGGCTATTGTGATTACTTTTCATTCATTACTTAAGCCTTAATCTGGCACATAATATAAGGATATTGAGTTGTGTGTTCTTTAGTTTTTGTTTTTATCAAAATGCAAATTTGAGTAGAAAAAAATTGATTTTAAGTAATAGCAAAGAAATAAAGATTAATAAGATCTAGTGCTTGACCTTTCTAATGAAGTATGTTCTTTTTTTTTCCACGTTTCTCTAAAAGTTTTACAACCTAAATCTCTTCCAACGGTTCGTGCTGTTTCAAGTAATGGAATACTCCTCGCCTAGCAGAAAGGGAAGTCGTTTAATTGATAAATGGTTAATATTCGATCTTTCGTGGCTAAAATTATTAGTATTTTTTAAATTATCTCTTTGAATGTTACATTTTTGATAAGTAAATGAATATAAAAGGCTAAAATGGCTTCTGCAATGAAATAAAATAAAATAAAGACCTATTCAGTATCAAAGTTTGGATTAGTTCAGTTGCATTAATATGCCGTTTTTAAACCTACTCTGGGGCTGTTTTGGGATGGGCCTCGGAATTTTTAACCTGCGGTCAGATGACGGGAACGACGTCTGAACTGGCTCCTTCTCCATTCTTCCATAACGCACCAGCGGGCAGACATTTGTTCTCAACGGATTTAACATATGCCAGATTCACTTACGCAATGGTTCTTCGGTGTAATCGGGGTTCGAACCTGGATCCTTCCGGCGTCGAGATCGGGACCTTACCACCAAGCCACAGCGACGATTCTGTATTCTGTTTCCAAATCATACGAAAAAGCACAAATTTGACACTAAAGACTACGTAGTTGTTTTTATTAGTTGTTAAAACAGTTTTATTTATAAATAAAATAAACTTTACGAAATTGTATAGTTAAGAATTATTTCTAGAATTTATGAACGAACAGTGAGATAATTAAACGATAGTAATCAGATTTTGAAGCTATATAAGTCTTTTTTTCTAATGGATTTCCTTCTTCTATATTGATGTCAGATGATAAAAATGACACTGGATACAAATATTTCCAAAATCCTTACTTTCCAACACAAGAGCTCATGGCTACAAATATTTCGGATGTTGGATCCTCATATACGACTAATTATGTTTGGAATGTGATCTCAAATAAATATTTCTTTGATCCTGAAAATGAGAAGGATACAATCACCAACCACCAAGCCGCCACAGGCAAAAGAAAAGAAATAGTTGCTGTTGTTCTATGTTTTATTTGCACAAGAGCCATATTACTACGCCAACAGAAAACAATAGGAAATTAATTTTATACTTTCGATATTGAAGGCAGTACTGTATTGAATGGTCACATCCAAACGGACATTGACAAATAACTTTATTCAAATGTCTCTGATCTCGAAGTCGGAACTATGCAACAAGGACATCATGGTCCCCTGAAGAGCAGCATCTGATTAATTTTATGCTAATAAATTTAGCAAGCTCAAATTATGAAATTCTAGTTTGGACATTTTGATTGGTTGGTAGATATTCAGAAAAGTTTCAAATAGTCCTCATCACAAGCCTTATTCCTTTTCTTCTTGTAAGTTAAACAGAATTGCTTTTTATGTTTATAGTGATTACTTGCTTTACGAAAGTTATTTTTCTTGCGTTTTAGTTAGATATGCAGTTTAAACCAGATAAAGTAAGTGTTTACGACGTTTTTCAGTTAATTAAGAAGTAGACTGTGATTAAATTTTTGGTTAAGAAGATTGTTTAAATCTTTGAATAACGGTTTAAGCATGTAGTTAATTTTTCTCAATTATTTTATTTTTGGTATTGTATCAATTTTTTTCAGTGTCTTAATATATGTAACTTCTTAATTTGAAGTATCGGCGAATCTCGCATTTACTATAAAACACTTTCGGCTTAATGTCGAGCAAATCCTAGTCCATTGATAATTTGTAAAGCAAAAATGAATATTTTGAGAAAAATCGTGTTTATACGAGATGTTACACAGGGCAATATTCTTTGAAGCACTCATTTCCACATTTCAAAATTCTTCATTAGAAACGACTGTTTATATCAAATCCAACTTGAATACAGCCTTTTGGGTTTTCTTAAGTTTCTGAAAGAGTTGAATTGATAGCATTTGCAAGGGTAATTTCATCTCGTATACAATAATTTAAAATACTACATAATTCAACTAATTTGTACAGTATTTAAAACTAAAAAGTAGCTGGTAGTACGTTATAGTAGTTGGTGTTACGAGAAATTAATATTAGTTATCAACTTAATTACTGAATGTTGTGAAATTAAACATTGGATTCGAGGAACTATGCCATGCGAAGCAAATATGAAGTCAATTTTGAAGAATTGGGAAAAAAAGTATATTGCCAAAATTACGACTTCGTATTTGTTAACCACCTTGTATTGCAGAAGATATTTTTGACTCAAGCAACATTAAAGTAATATTTAAATTTTGAAATTTTAATTTTTATGCTGTGGCGCTTGTTTGCGTCCCTAGATATTTTAATTGTGCTGTTGTCTCCTAGCTATTATTTTAATTGCTTCTAAACTTAGAGTTTTTATACCTTGATAAAGAAACTTCTTCTAGTTTTGAATTGAAACCTAACCTTTTTGTATTAATTTGTAGAGGCTTACACGAGGCTAAAGAAACTTCAATATGGTATGATTTTCTATGCTTG
Organism: Argiope aurantia; assembly: GCA_026543865.1. Lineage (NCBI taxonomy): Eukaryota > Metazoa > Arthropoda > Arachnida > Araneae > Araneidae > Argiope > Argiope aurantia. The sequence goes on along the minus strand of JAPMOR010032910.1, from coordinate 709,107 downwards.
CACTATCAAAGGCCTTTTTAACTTGATAAGACACTGATTTTCAACATCTTCTGACACTCATCGTTATTTTATCTATTTCAGATTGCTCAAGGAGATTTATTTTTAATTCTGTTAAATCCTTTTACACTTTAGATTTCATTTATTGGTTAACTTGCATTTTAGTCTTTGTTGCATGCTTCGATGCTGCTAATAAACATGCAGATTTAAACCTGTTGGTCCTGTTCAGGTGAACAATCAATTCTTTTCCATACTTTTGAGAGAAATGAGAACAAAATGTTTGAATTAAATTAGTGTATGAGCACAGAAGCCACTCATTTGCCTTGTCAGTTCGAGTGTAAATTTTTTGTTTGTTACATTCTTGCAAGAGTTCTTATTTTTGAACTATACCGTTGTTGAATCATATCCAAACTGTATCACGATATATTAAAGATCAGAAAGCGTTTTAATAAAATCTTAAGGGTATTCATTCTCTAAATTGTCGCTAGATATTCAAGAAAGTTTTGTAAACCATGATACCTGAAATTCAATTATCCCAGACTTTGCAGCTATTCAATTTTCGATGAAAATAAAATAATATAAAATATTCTTATAAAAAAATTAACTCTGTAATAAAGAGCGAAACAAGTCCAAGATGAAGCAATCAAGGGCAGTCATTTCGCTTCATTGCACTCCCATTTCTTTCTGAAAAGTCTGGCCATAACTTATGAATTTAAAATTTTACCTTAGTGTCTGAAATTATTCCAATATTCAACATATCTACGTATTGCCCTAGTGTAGAAACGTTTCTTACAAGAATCCTTTTAATCTTTAACAGAAATCTGGCTTCAAATCGCTCAGACGAGTCTGCAATGGACATCTTACCAGGACGAGATTGTACGCACGATTTAGATTGTAATAAAGCTGTGCAGGCCAATCAAGAAAAGGACGAAGTGGAGAAAATCTTGTTTACAATAGATACTGTTAGCAAGTGTCAGTAATTCTAAAGGTAAGAATCTTCTAAGATGCCTAAATTCTTAAATGACTATCTGTAGGTTCAGACAGTATTCAGGAAAACTTTATAACAGCTAATATTTAATTGTATTGTCTAGCTAACTGGTTGCACATTGGTTAGACCAGCTATTCAAGATAATATACTATTTAATCTTTTTATCCCATACTGCCAAGAAGTTGTCTTGATAAAGAATATTCATTATTTACAGAATGAAAATTTTCAAAAGACAAGAGTTATGAATTTTCATGTTTGTTGTCAATATAGAACTTACGCTATCGTATGGTTACGACTCCCATTTTCATAGGCAATACGATTTCTTCAAATGGTGTATGATGCCCGAGTACCCGCATTAAATCTAATCGGATGCTCAATACCTGGGGTATGAAAAATCGGATAAAAAGATTTTAATGCATTTCGATAATTGCAAATGTTTATAGTTGACTTGTGTAATTGTAAATTGGAAATTAATAGGGCCATATTCGCATAAAATCTTGCTAAAGCTCTGTCGTTATACTGAAATCTCTACATCCTTTTCAAAATATAATAGCACAATGTAGAACAAAATCGTGGTTGATTTGTTTTAATCGTATTGCTACGCCAAAATCGATATCAATGCATTTTGCCATGATGAAACGTACCTGTGACAATTTTTTCTACATTTGAAGGAAATTGTAAACACTATTCTGTCATTATCGAATGTAGATGCTTAAAATACTTGCAACTTCCCAAGTAGAATCGTACAAATTCGATCATTTCGTTTTGAAGCGTATCGTAACGGGTTACAATATAAGAATTTGATACTTAAGACATTGCTTCATTGGTATCGGAAACTATTGAAAATGGAAAATAGTTCGTTACGTAGAATAATTTTCGATATCGTCTATTTAAAATTGTTTCTCTGCAAGCTTTTTATTTCAAAAAACACTTGATGGCTTCAAGTTTTTACCGCTCGAGTTCCAAACATCTTGTTTCATTAGCTAATGTTAAATTTAAATGTTTAAGCATCTCATTCTTTGTTTTATTTGTGAATTTTCAATTGCTAACTTTTGGTCACAAATTGAATAAATCCATAAAAGCATTATGAACAAAATAATCTTAGTTTTTAGTTAAAAACTCGGTTATTTATACGGTAACAAACTGACGTTATATCCACAAGCATTTCCTTTCAAGACGATTGTTACGGACATTAAAATGTTTGATTGGGAAGATATTCGTATTTTGGATTAATACACGTGTGGAAAGGTGCTAATGTTTCCTTCGCATTCTCGCACATGGAAGTTCCATGCTTCGTACCATCTGAAATAGAAGGGACACTTGGGTTTTAATTAACTTGCATGGCATTGATGAACAATAGAAATATTGATTTATATGGAAATATAACGCTTTTCAATGGGGAAACTTCTGCATGAATCGATATTGTCCTAATATGTATTGTAAGGAATTTATCACTTGTATAATTTTACAATGCAAGATTTTGTTTACAGTATAAAACAGATGCCCATCCAATTTTACTTACGCATATATTTATATATTTATCCAATTTTTTTCAGGATGCCAGAAAGTCTCCGTTCTTCGAAGTTTGTGTTGAACTATCGAATCTGAGCTCGTTATGTTCTGAATGTAGACCCATGTCTTGTCTACGATTATCCGTAAAGTGTTCTTTGTGGTAAAGGCGATGTCTCCAAAATAAACAAATGCAACCTGCACCTTGTCAGATGGGTTCAGCAACAAGTTCCTAGCTATCCTACTTGATCCCCAATCTCAAATTCCCCAAGTAGTGAATCCACGCATTATGACGGCGAGAATTGGAATGTGCTATTCTGCAGCATGTCTATTTCTAACTGAAGTTACGATCAAGGACTGGAGGGGAGGGGACTCCTTTTATCTGGCCTCCTGGTTATGGAATATCTCTCAAATGATTTGACTGTAAAATATGGCGACGCCAGTTTCGATAAAACCAGGTACGTTTATTTAAAAATGAATAGAATTTTCATGCTTTATGCTTAGCTTTTAACCCTTTAAAGATCCGAAATTTGTGGATTTGGTGCATCATATTTTTAATTGCTCCTAATATCATAGTTTTTACTTATGGCACTTGAGAAGTCCGCTGAATTGAAGTCGGCGATTTAAGCCGAGTTTGTGCAGTAGCTTCTGAGGGTAAAGGCCCCTGAGAACATGGAGTCTGACTTCTAACTTGTATAAAAATATTAAGTTGTATTACTTATTAAACCTGTTTTCATAGTACTTTATCGTTCTGTAGAGATAATTGAAAAGTCAAATTAAAATTTTTAAAATGTTGTACTGTAATTGTTGAAATCTATTTATACAGGGAACTTCAATGATTTGCTATCAATCATAAACTCTAAAACTATCAACTTAATTTTTAGTCTTGGCTTCAAACGAAACAGATAAGAGCGAGAGCGGCACACTATGTTGGATAAGCTTAAGATAAATGTTAATTTAATATCTTCACTTCGATGGCAATATATTGCTCAAATACAGAAAGATCCTTCAAAATTGTGATTTTTTTATGTCTTCAAACCATTTTGCGATTAATGGCAATAATTCAAAACGCTATTGTCTAAGGAGACTCAATTGTACGAAAATATTATAAATGAATCCTAAATTATTTCAGTTATGGCCTTTCCTTATCTTTCAACCTCTGGTTTGGTTCGACGGTCACTTCATGCACATGAACAAATTTATTTCTTATTGAATTCCTTCTAATCTATTCTTCAATTTTAATGACATAGGTTCTGCGATTTACAAATTTTATTTTTTTCCGGCTAAATATCGTTGATCTCTAATTACCGACAGTTGGATACCAAAGCTGAAGCTAGAAACTGCCCTTCACTGGATATCTCGGGTATGACATTAGTTTTAAAAGGGTTTAGAAATGGGCCAAGGATAGCGGTTAACACGTTAAGTGATATATTCCGGTCCCTGTTGCCTTTCCATTTAGGCACCATGGGACTGGGGGCCTAAATGGAAAGTGCCAGTCCCCGGGGTAACCGGTGCTTGCGTGTTAACAGGGTAGAAGGGATGATGGGTAAAATAATTGATATTTCGTAATTTATTGCTAGAGGTAATTAGGCGATTGGGAACAGAATTATAAACGCGATGTTTTTAGATTGGTTTTATTGAATGGGAAGACGAGGGATGTTGATGTAGGAAGGATGCGAGCCTGTGAAGTGTAGTTTATGCTTTTAGCATTGGTATCGACAAAAAAAAATGAGGCGTGTAAAAATATATTAATTTAAAACTACGATCTAGACAAATGTCACCCGAAGGCCTTCTGCTTAGTCAAATACTAATCGATTAAAAGTATAACTTCATTCAAATAGCACGAATGCTTATAAAATGCATCTCGATACAAACTCCTAGCATATAATTTGAGGTATGGCAACAGTTAATTTTTTTTTCAGCAAGTTAAAATTCAGTATATAGTTTGAGGAAATTTGAAAATTAATGAGATATAAATTCCTTTATATGCATGTTTCTAATGTTTTTGTGGTATAAGTCTTGTTAAACTTTGGTATATGCATGTTTCTAATGTTTCTAATGTTTTTGTGGTATAAGTCTTGTTAAACTTTGGCATTCGGCACGTTTCAATTCGGTTTCTTTCAGTTGTAATCCGGATTGTATCTTTTCAATTGAATACACTGCGTATGAAAAAGTAAATGGAAATTCTGTATATGCACCAATATATTCTTGTTGCATTTTAATTTTCTGAAATTCTACGAAGTAACAATTACATGAATGATACACAGGTGAACAAGGTCGTTTATTAAATCGACTCAATCTTTTGCGATAATTTAATTTTAATCAAAGCATGTAATCAATCTTTTGATATGAGTCAAAACTTCAAAAGAATTATCAAATGTATTAAATTGTGAAACAGAATGAAATTCTTTAAACAAAACTCGCTCTTTTAAAGTCAATTTCCCATTTGACATAAGGTTATAGCAATATGTAGAATTTTTTTCTTTAGTATTTCAAACTTATTTCAGAAAGATGTTGGAACCATCTATTTCATTTGAAGCTGTAAAAACTTTCTTCTGTTAGATTTTAATTTGTTCCGGAAAATATTTATAGCTAAATTTAACTCTTTAAGATGAACAGTTTTTAATTTGTGAATATTAATTTTCCCAAAATAAATGATATTTACTATTTCTTCTACCGATTTTCTGTAGAGGATTTAGAATTTGAGGCTATAAATAAACGAATTTATTACAAATCAATGTTTTAACAGCTAAGTTATATTGGTTAAATTTTTATTTTAAATCGTTGAAGTTTCCTTATGTTTGAAGCTAAATTTATTAATGATTAGATAAGTATTGTATCTTGTGTACCATTCTAGCTGGTGCATTATTGGCAATAGCGATTCGAAATCTTACATGCATACATTCTGATTTTTATATAGTATATATTTAAAATATATATTACAATTTTTAATATTCTTAAATATATGAAGATTGATTTTTCAGAAGAAATTAACTTGTTAAATATCTACCTTTCAAAGTAAGGAAATTCACCTTTATTCGGTGAAGGATATAATTACTTTTCAAGTGCCAGAGGTAAAATGTTTTCTATATACTTAATATACTTCTTAAAATTTTATATATACTTAAAACTACAGTAATTTTAGCTTTCCCATTAGAAACAATTACTTTATCGTATGCTTCAAGATTATTGTTGCTTTATATTTCATTTTTGTATATCCCTTTTATTATTCACTAAAAAAATGTATATAAATGTCTTAAGATTGATTGTATCTGTGATCCATGGATTTTAAAGGTCAAGTGGTTCTAATGGCCGCACGATTTAGTAGATTCTGTTTTCAAGTCTGCATTCTGTAAATATGAATGCGAAATGTTTAAAAATCTGAAGAAACTATTCGGTCCAGATAGGTACCTTTTTGTCTTGTTATTGTACAATTTATTTGTGAATACTGTATACATACTTTTAAGCCCTTGTATTTATCTTTTATATCAAGGCTGTACGGTGTATAATTGCACTTATGAAGGAAAAATAATCGCTAAAGGAAAATAAGTAAATAATATATTAAGACTTAATATTTTTAAGCTTATAACATTTTCTTTTAATATATTTTAACATATTAAATTATACGTGTATATTAAGATTAAGAATGTAATAGCCGAAATATCGAAATTTCGATGCAGTGGAACTGAAAATTAACTTCGTGAGATTATCATATACAAATAGTCTGGAATTAGTTTGGGAGCTTAAACTCGATTTAAGGATTGAATCCAGTTTAGATGCAATTAGCACATAATAAATATGTTAGCATTTGCGATCAATTTATTAAACGAGTCGTGGAAATTAATTAGCATCTTTTTCTCTAAATGCAGACGTAGAGTTGTTAGGCTTGCTTTTGAAAAAATGATGCAACAGACGCGTGAATTGTTCGAATTTGCAATCATTCCGAAAATTTTAATGTTGGAAATACCAATTTTTAAATTTCTTCGAAAATTGAATAAAAATTGTAATCTATATTAATAGCAATATAGTCTGGATCAATATCGTATCATTCTCGTCTGGAGTTTCCAAACTAATGCATCCAGTTCTATTTCATTGAGTGTTAAAACCATGATTTTATTAACGTATTAAAATATAGAAAATTCCTTTCTTGATTCTATTTCATTATAAAATTAAGAATATAAATATTATAAACTTACGATTAAATAGTTGAGCTCGTAGAAAAATAAAATTAATCTATAAAAATAGTATTTCGATAAGAATACGGAAGTGCATAAAATTTCAAAACAGATGGGGAAATGAGTGTAAAATCGAATTTCAAATTTCTTTACTAGTATGATACAAAGACCATAATTCTTCTGTGTTTCAATTAATAAATTGTTACATTTTAAAAAGGATTTCCAGCAATTAGATCGGATAATTTTAATGTAACCAGTCAGTATGCATCACAATCCTATCCTACTGTTAACATATCTACTAACTATTCCTGTTTATCGGTACACTAACCAAAGGTCAAATCTATTCCAGATAAAGGGCCTTATTAAGCTTCTCAAATTTGATCTTGTATTCAAAATTTTCAAAAATGTAATGCTTAGAATAAAAAACCGACAGGAATGCGATTAAAAGCTATGCTACGATTAAAGGCTATAATTGAAAATTAAAACCATTAAGTAAATCAGTTTTAGATGAAAGCTGTCATTGGCTTACCCGGCAAGCCAAAAGGCAGCTTTCTGTTAAAAAAAATTAAAGCGTTTTGATCGCGATACTTGGCCAACATCGCAATCGAACCGCTTTATACAAAAATCTCGTTTCTCCACTTGCATTTTGGACAACCGTCTGTTTGATAATTTTAATAGAAAAAGGAATAATTAAAATTCAGTATCGATCCTGGTAAAGCATACGGCTTGGAAGATTTTTCGACGCAAATATTTCATGAAAGTAACGGTCAAAGTGTTTGTGCACAATGAAAACATGGATCGACTATAGAATTTATTTACAGCTGTAAAATTAAGTTTTTTAGGTTAGTCCGAAATTTATTTGAAATCCCTGAAGCAGATTAATATCTCTTTTGAAGTCGATTTATCCCTTCTTGGTAGTAACCATAGGTTAAGTAATCGAGGAATTTTTCTCTGCCTTTACAGCTAAATGAAACTCCATTCCCTTGTCACCAAATCATTGTTCTAAATATTATCGCTAGATTAATGTCATTTATATAATATTCCATATTGTATTGATTTTAAAAATCAGCAATCCTGGGAACCAAATATATTTAAATAAATGAGCCAGTTTTACACATAAATGATATTTGAAACTTTAAAATCAAAATATTTGAACTTTTACTTAAAATGACTTTTCTGAACTCTCGAGAAAGTCTTTGTAATCCTTTCTTTGAAAGCTTCAGAAGTTATATTTCACAATCTCGTAATCTTTCTTGTCATGCAATTGATGCAGATGAGGCGTATCTAATCCTCGTCCAGTGACATGAAATGAACTAACCCTAAATCAGTCGAAAGACAACTAGCATTCAAAATAACTAATGTATACTTATATTCCGAACATTAGTGGCAGTTCATTTGTTTCTCTTTTAGGGTTTTGAGAATTCTTTCATTATGCTGGCAAAGCTTATTACTTTAAAATCGTTAAGTGGTGATTGTAGTATTGTAAATTTCCTAGATGCTGCAAGCTAGATGGGTGTAAATTTTCTAAACTTCCGCTCTGAAAGTGAAATTTCTAGAACTGCTACTCGCTTCATACTCGGGGGGAAAAGTGGAGCAAAAATTTGTTAAAGGATTACAACTTAAATCTAAAATGAAATTGACTTGCATTCTATTAATTGCGATTGACGAATAAATTGAGTAGGAATTGACTAAATTGTTAAAAATAAGATTTTAATTTTTTTGCTCTGTCAATTTTATCTAAATGCTCATAAAAAATAAAAGGAATTAAATAAGATTTCCTTTTGCGATGCTTGTTTAGCTTGCTAATAAAGATCGCCAATTGGCTGCGCCTGGAAGTTGATTGGCGATCTTCTAAATCTATCAGTGTAATGCATTTTTGATCCCGATGCCTGATCAACATTCAGATCAAGATGCCTTACTGATTCAATGAAACATTTAGAAGGTTAAAAGTACACTTGAATTGACAATTTATATCAAATGAGATGAAAGCGGATAAAATTTGGCTGAAAAATTCGGTTGACTAGTAATATTCTAATTCTAAGAATAGTTCATTGATCGCTTTATTATATGTTGCCAGCAATTTTAAATGTTCTCGATTTAAATTTGGCTAATCTTAAAAAAACCAAAAACTTCAAAAATTGGCAGTCATACTGTCGGGCAGTTTGCTTTCTTTATTGTGGAAAAGGTATTTCCTAATTTTAGCATCAAATACATATAATCGTTGGTTGATTCATTATTTTTTTTTTGGGGGGGGGGGTAGACTATTCTCTTGAGAGCAAATGAACTGTCGCAATGAAATTAATCCACTAAAACATCACGCATATCAGTACGAATGCACTTTTAAGAATTTTTTGTATTATTCAAAAGCTTTTAAAATTTTAGTGACTATATTTAAAAGTAGTATTACTACACCATATTTATGGTTGAGACTTTAGTATAATTCGTGCATTCATTTTGAAATTTTTCGAAAATAAACACTAATTTTTCTTAAATTGTTGACCGATCGCCCTAATGAAAGTTACCTTAGATTTTTACGAGATTAGTCGGCTTTTAAGCTTTACATAGCGAACCCTCATTAAGACATAATGCTTCTCAATTAAATTTCATTTCTTCTAATATAAGCGCATTATAGAATGGATAAGATACAAGTATATAATTTCGCATTTCAAAGCGATATTTTGATATTGTTACACGAACTAGCATTGCCATTTTCGGCACTCGTGAATTTCCATCGATTAATTAGACAGATTAATCTATTTCCAACTTAAAGGAAACTGCAACTGTCCATCGATCACTTAAGGAATAAAACTATAGAAATTAGCTTAAAATTGATTTTAAAATTGTTTTTCATCGTATTTTTATTCATTTAATTCCGCAATTTTTTCCGATTAGTTTTATAACTTTGTTTGGTTAATTTGGGTTTCTATTTGATTGAGAATTAAATTCCAAATCCGGAATAAAAACATATCGAATATGGGTTTCAATTTTTTTAAAACTAAAAATGCATCGTCCAGCCTTGAACTAGCTTAGTTCGGATGTCATTTTGTAATATGAATTTTAAAGATTGTCATTTTTAATAAACTGTGCAACTTTTAAATTGTGAATTGTTTTGTAGTTTATAGGTAATTCAAATAAAATGTGTTTTCCTGTATGGTATACATAAAAAAAATTGATAACATAAAATTGGCTTCTTGTCATAGGATATGTTGTAATAAGTTTTTAATTCTGTTTATTTGAGTTTATAATTATCTAAAAGCCATGTTCACATCTGCTTGTTCTATGTAAATATGTATAAAACTTTTATTTCTGTATCGAAATCTGTTTGCTATAAATTTTTCTATTTGTGTTTGACTTGTAAATTTTTAATTTGTACGAAGTTATCAATTTATGCGAAAAGACAAAAGCAGTTAAGGAAATGTTGAATTGTATTTCTTTAAACTTCGTTGTAGAATATCTTGCTCAATATCTTGATCTGTTGAGTATTGAACGTTTAAATCAGAAATTTTAGTCTGAAAAATACTTGTATTAGAATGAATTCTTTAGTTCTGAATGTTACTTTGATTTATGCAAAAAATAAGTCTCGTGTTAATTTAAAAATTAAAATTAGTAGCCAAACAATATTTAAAAAAATAGTTATATACGAGAGAATGAAATGCATGCTTGTTTTTAGAAATTACTTTTTATTAATCTTAAATTTTAGTTAATTCTAATTTACTTGAAATGTTTTTCTAGTACACGTTTACATGGAAATGATTCGTAATTCTAGTCAATAAAACAGTATTTGGTATTTTGAGATTTCTTGATGAAATTTATATATCCGTTAAGCATTTTGGATTGTATGCTGAATTTTTTGAAAATAACTAATGTGTCGTATTTTTTTACTATTCACTGAATTTCTTTCTTTGTATAAAGTAGTATTTGCTCTTAAATCCGCCACATGGGATTGATAATTACATTGGTGTATTAATGCATTTATATGTAAATGTTCTGTATTTAAATCAATATTTTAAAACGCAATGAGAATTTACTTAATATATTAACTATTGAAATAAAAACAAAATAGTGAATTTGTGGGGAAAAATGACAATCTTTGACAAATTGCTTTAAGTACTTCATATTAAAATGGAATAAATCGTAATTTTGTGCATGAAAATTTGCCTCTAATATTTAAGTAAAAATAATTATGCATTCTTAAACATTGTTCCAAACGCTGTTAAATATTTGCTAGATTTGTATAAAATTTCTTGTGTTCCGATTTCAAGTCAATATTTACATACGCAAACTGCATTTAGTCATATCGGTGGTGTTTTATGCATGTCTTGTAATGTAACGTATGCGTTTATTTTTTATATTGTCTTTAATTGCTTTACTTAAAATGATCATTTTCCAATATGGAAGATAATGTTAAAGCTGTGCATTCTTGAACACTATCTGAATATTTCTGCTATTTTAACCATGTATCATATTTTGGCTTAATGATATAGAAATTTTCTTATAGGCTACATCATAAACTTGTCTGTAATCTGAACTTTTCTAATATTTTAATGCTGTTGTATATGTGAATATAATGCATGCATAAATATGATCTTAAAATGAGTGATGTGCAATAACTAAACATTATCAATTAATGACTGAACTTTTTACTTCATAATCATCTGTTATTTGTTAATAGCATTTAATCTGCAAGTTTTTAAATTGTAAACAATTACATACTGCATAAAACATGTAGAAAAGGACATATCTATTGCGAAAATAGATTTAAATTTTCATTCGATTTAATACAATGTGAAAAACTGTAAACTTTGCGACTGGATTTGATGTGAAATTTGTACTTTAAATGTTTTATTCTATGTGCTATTACATCTTCAATTGTAAATTACGAAAGTGCCTTTTTTATTGTGATGAATATATTATCGTAAATAAATCGTTTAATCATGTCTTGAGTACTTTTTATTAATTTACGGATGTGGATTAAGTTTGAGAGAAATATTTTAATTTTTATTGGTTTTATATGCGATGTGTATGCATTAATATAAAAAATCTAAAAGCAAAAGTTCAAGTCGAGAGGAAAACTTCTTAAATGTCGAACATAAGGCTTGAATCCCAAAAAAACTTGATTTATCGAGTCGAATCTTTCTAGGTAAATGATTCATAAATTATAAATGAAACGTTGCAATCACTTTTATTGACTTCTAAATTACGGCAAAGTGAAATTTCATAATTTTAAATTCCAGTTCCTTTTTAATCTTCCTTGAAACGGAAATTAAAACAATCATCTTGTAACTCATCTTGGAAATATTTTTCTAAAACCGGGTCTCTACAAAATTTTAATTACTATTTTAAATGCAAGATGTATATTCATGTGAATAACATATCAATGGTTTATTCATGACAAGATGGTAAAATTTCTTTTGGAATCCCACACTTTCTCGATCTTCATATTTCTATCATTCAAATGCCCGAAGGGTCTTGACTTTTAGAAACTGTATAAGTTTCTATTTATATCATACAATTCTAGGTATTAATCTTAAATTTTGACTTCATATATTTTATAGGTATTATATTCAATTTGGCACCTCACTAAATATGGGGGAAATATTGTATATGGATGTCGAGTTTTACCAACTTTTTGAATAAAATGATAAAATACCCAGATTAGTTCAAAATTAGTTTAAATTTTTTCCGTTAATTTTCGATTTTAACGATTTCTGTTGTATTTAAATTTTCAAATATAAAACCATACTATAAATTCTAAGATATCAATATCAATAGAATGACCAAAATGTGTCAACATGTTAATCTTTTATGTAATAATAATGGGATATGGGCTCTTGTTTTTTGCGAAGGTGGTTAATATGTCAATTTACAGGATTCTCTCCAATTTAGCTTTTCGATGTTTAAAAATGAAGGTGCGGCATTTTTCCAAGCGTCTGCACTTTTCTTGCTTTGAAATATTTAGACTCAAATTCAAATACAATTTTATTAAAATTGTACAATCATTAGGCATAAATGTCCTAAATGTTATAGATTCTAAATTCTTGAACTGTTGATAAATTTATATTTGCATTCATAGTTTCTTAGTGGCGTATCTGTCTTTCCATTTTAAATTATGGAGTCTGCTCATTCTGTTTTAGAGTAATAGCTGGTTTCTAAATCGCCAATTGTTTCAACGCTTGCATACTTGGAATTACAGATAGTCAATCCTTTGTTAGCTTTGGTCTTAAATTTGATAGTGTCTACGCCTCGTATGTTAAATCTATTAATCAAATTTTATCCGTATAGCACTTTTCGTTTTGTAGTTATCCTTTTAATTTATATTTAGACAGCTTATAGACTTCTTGGATTCTATTTCGTTCAAAAATTGATAGGAAACTACAAATTTGGTGTGAGACATATAACGAATTTCATCTGTCTAGATCAAAACATTTTTGTTTTATCAAGTTTAAATGCTGATATAATGCCAAAAATGTGTCTTCCGAACATGGGGTAGAATGAAACGCAGAGAATCGTCAAAATCTCGAGTTCAGTACAAGGAATAGTAAATATCTGAAGAATATTGTAATTGTTTGACTATTACAATTTGGAGCAGCATGGCTCTTGCGCCAGAAAACGAATACAAAACCAAGACAATTACAATTTTCTTTTACAAATATACGATAAAATAAAGATATTTAAATGACATAAAGAATCGTATTTATTCCATTCAATAAACACAATTTTGTCTAATTACAATCGAAATTTTTGGATAGTTCTGAGATCTCTAAGTGAAATATTATACCACACTAACATTTGAAATAATGCTCCAATCTTCTGCAATCAAATCGGTAATATGAAGCTTGGAACGTCAATATTTTAGACCAATTAACAAAGACCTGGCGTGGTGAGTAAGGTCTGGTCAGTGGGTCTCGGTTTCGAAACCTGATTCCACCGGAAAACCGTCGTATTAGCGGGTTTGGAGCACGCGCCAAAAGTTGTCGGTGTTGGTATGGTGTGAAAGTTTGGAGGTCAGCTCAAGTGCTGTTCTCGTCATCAGACCGCGGTTGAAAATCACGAGATCCGCCTTAAAAAGCCCTAGTGTTGCTTTAAAACAGGACGTTAATATAACTAAACTTTAGACCAATTAACCGCCATGTATGGTAAACGGAAGATGTTGATTATTTAATATTCTTTGAGGACATCTGTTGAAATGGTCAAACAATATTATTGAAAGTTTCATAGCTAGGACAGTTTTTATCATGACAGAAGAGAGCTTTTGTTTAAAATATTAGTCATTTGGAAAATAATTTATCGAAATAAAGAATTGGATTGAAAGTGATTTTTTTTAACTTTTCCAGCAATACATTTTTTTCATTCAATTAAACTTCATTATTAAATAAAAATAACGAACATAAATTATAACTATCTGCAATAGTTTGGAAATAAGCTATTGGGTTATTGTTACGATTAGAATACATTTTATACGCCAAAATCGATTAAAATGCATAAATCTAATTTTTAAATTGCTTTCTAAGCAAGGATGAAAACGTGCGATGTGGTTATTTTTGCAAACATGGCTCTCTATTGTATCTTTTATAAGGGTTGCCCAAATGAAAAGCGAAGTTGAGAAGAATACCTTTATTGGAGATAAAAATCATCATGGGTGTTGTAACACAGGTCCCATCGTATAATCCTTTGCCTTTGCTATAAAAAGAAGAAAAAAAAGTGGGTGATTCTTGAAGTTCTGCTCGGCTTCCTTCACTTCGCCATACGAATGCAAACGCATAAAATATAAAGCTCTCTTAAGTGTCCCAAAGATATGGAAGACACAGGGTGACAAATTCGAATTGTACGGCGAGTGTTCCAACATTTTCCAATGGAATATTTTTAAAGACGTCTAGGTTTCACAGAAGACATGTGCTGGCATTGTTATGGAGAAGGATCACTTGTTGTGTTAGAAGGTCTGGCCGTTTGCTTTTGATTGCTTTCTGTAGTCTAGTCAGAGTACCGCAGTATTGTGAATAATTGAGTTAATAGTGCTCCCTTGGGGCAGGAAATCAATCATGTTGGTCCACGGCAATCGAAGAATCGGAAATCGTACAACTGGTCGTTGTCCCGATCTGGACGCATCCATATATAGCACGACTTCACTTTCGATTAACTCTACCACGAACAGCTTTCGTTGTTGAAAACTGTATGCAGTGCGCACCTCCTATCGCCCTTTATATCGATAGCACTGCTGTAGCTGCAATAATTCTAATGAAATCGCAAGCCTCTACTTTTCATTTGGGCAGCCTTTATTTAGGATAATTATAATTAAAGTTACGATTTCAGCAATCGATAATTTTATGAGCGGATGACTTGATATTTTAGCAGAACAATCGTGAGGCAATGGAATTTTGTTTGGCGAAAAAAATGTGCCGATAGATGGTGCTGTCAGTGGAAAGACCAAAAATGGATTCGTTAAATAAAGAAATATTGTAAGCCAAAAGAAAGCAAAAAAATTTATTAGTGGTAAGGCAAGAATACATGTTTATTGTAACAACAGTGATAATGACAAAAAAAAAAAGCTTCATAGAACAAATACCTTACTGATGAGTGGTTAAAGCATAAGTTGTTCGTTAAACCCTCCGCCTTGTTCCACTACTAACTGGAAGTACAAAACTGCATGCTCCACAACATATCAGAGGGTATCTTTACTGATACAATGGATGTGGTATGTGACGCTTGCCTTCAAGTCTGCTAAATTCTCAATCTATTCACTGTAAACAACATTTTTCACGTACCCCAAATCCAGAAATCACACGGTTTAAGTTGGAAGAAAGTGGTGACCAGGTTGTTGGAAAATGGTGGCTTATGATCCTATCATTTCAGAAATGAACACTCAGCAGCTGCTTCACAGGAGTTGCAATGTGCGGAGGAGCGCCATCTTGCATGAATATCATGCTTTCCACACACTGACGCTGCTGAAGTGCCGGAAGGACATGGTTACGCAAAAGTGCTTCATACCGCTTGCCAGTAACGGTGTGATCTCCTCGAAGAAAAACAGACCGACGATAAACGCTGCCGTTATTCTGCACCACACAGTGACCTGTTCAGACAGAAGAGGTAATGGCTATAGGGGGAATGGATTCTCGGTCACCCATATCCTGCAATTTTGCGTATTTATAGAACCGTGCAAATGGAAGTGCGCTTCGTCAGTCCACAGAATGTCCCATGGCCATCCGATGTCCACTTCCATCCGGGCAAGAAATAATAGTACAAAGTATTCACTTGCTTCCAGGTCAGCAGAAGGGAACAGTCATCGTTCTTATAAAAACGCTTCGAGAGCAATCTTTCATAGTCGGTCCTGATAAAGCATTCAGACAAAAAGCTGGTGCTCTGTACTTTTATGAGAGTTATTTCTGCGGTTCACATGTCATGTATAAGTAATTCGCATATCTCCAGACAGTATAAACGCTGACAGCGTCATCTATCGGCACATTTTGGAACTATTGTTTTCCTTTGCCAAATAAAATTCCATTGCCTCACGATTGTTCTGTTAAAATATCAA
Source organism: Argiope aurantia (assembly GCA_026543865.1). Classification (NCBI taxonomy): domain Eukaryota; kingdom Metazoa; phylum Arthropoda; class Arachnida; order Araneae; family Araneidae; genus Argiope; species Argiope aurantia. The sequence continues at coordinate 692,909 of JAPMOR010032910.1, read as the reverse complement.
ATCATTCTGACCAGTAGTTTTAAAAGTAAAAAGTATTTTCGCTTTTTGAACTTCGTAACTTTAATTATAATCACCCAGTAGATATGATGAAACAAAAATGAAAATATTATTGAAGAACGTCTTGGCTAAGTTTAGATGTAATGATATTTTAAAAATAATTTAATACTTGACGCTGCAAGGAAATTTCAGCAAACAAATAATTTAATTGCACATGTTTTCTGAAATATTCATCCAATTTGATTATTATATGTTTTAGTAACCACTAATCGCAAAAGCGACAGCAGGCATTATAAAATTTTATTTAGTAAAAATTATCGTAAAGATGTAAGTGAAATTGCAATTTTATAGATTATAAAACTATTTTTAATTAAAAGAAATGGGGAAATATAAGCATTCTTAACACTGTGAGGTCGTATTACGCTTATACAAAGGTATCGTGCTTGTCAGATTTATAGATTTTCAGTATTTTCCTTTCTTTTCTCATTATCGATGTAAATCTCTAATTGCTAGAACTACGCCATTATCATAATAACTAGAATAAAGATTTTTCAAACAACCTTACTCTCTATTTCAAAAGCAGCTTTCAAAAAGTCAACATCAAACACGTCATAGCTGCTTTTAATTTCACGGTACACTTCTTTTGATAATTTTTGTTTTGACACTTTTAAAGTAATTATTTTTTAATTTTACGAACCAAAAATTCGTAATATTAAATGCAGAAACTAAGGAAGTTTTTAGATTTTATTTTGAATTCTATGTACGTATGAAACTTGATGTTTTAGTATAATATAAGCTCAGTATGGCTTTTTCACTGTGGTAGCTGACAGCAAGAAGTTAATGCATGATATTTTGTAATACATAGGAGGATTTTTTTATTTAAAACTTTATTGTTAGATACCTTTCTACAATCAATTGAATCACCATAATAATAATTTACATTTCAATGTATTCTGAAAATATTTCCCGCTGTTTGCACTTCTTTCTACTATCTTTGAAAGGACATAGGAATAGAACTATGAAGAAGAAAAAACTTCACGAGCAGGAAAAGACGGTCTGTAGTTTTCTGAAAGACGGCATTTTGAGCACTTGTTTGCTTTGGACACTGAGTATAGCCGCCGAAAGTAATCCAACTGAAAGACAAAGGCATGATGAATTGAAACTAATAAGCTACATACAAATACATTTAAATAAGAGAAAGAATACTGTTTTCTCTAAGTGCAAAAGTTAAATATTCAATAACTGATGAAATAATTCAAATTTTGATATTTATCTGCAGTAACTTCAGAGTAAATATTCTTACAAGAAATATTTTGATACCTTCTTAACACTCAAAATTTTACCTTTTCAATGATATAAATTTTATTTATGCCCAATATTTTTTTCTATTGTTACAATTAAAAAATGCTAATTGTAAAATTGCCCACCACAATTTTAAAATTGTCGGTTTTTATTTTAATATTGGTCTTTTCTCCAGATTTTTCTTTGTATCAAAGTAGGGATTTAAAAATATCTAAAATCATGCATAAGCTAATCTTTCAAAAGAAGGGGCGGAAAGTAAAACTCTTGCGAGCGAATGAAAGAGGTGTTCGACGATAGAAACAGTTTTAGTTCTTAGAATACTTCGTTCAGTGGACCCAGCACAGTTAAAAGGAAAATTCAATAAAGAACGATCAAAAGTTGTTTAACATGTTGACAGATCGGATAATCCTAGCAAAATGTAGAAAGATTAGTTAACCACCTTTTAAAAAAAATCGAACAAACAACCAAAAAAAAATTAGATGGCATCCATAGTTATCTGATATAATCAAATAAAGAATAAGTATATAGGCACATCATTCAAATGAGTTAAAATACTTCTATCACCATAGAACAACCAGCGGTAATTTAAATTTAGGCTGTGGAAGTAGAAATGGAGAAATATTCAGAAAAACATTCATTTGATTATGATGGGCAATTACATCGAACTTTATGTAAAATGTTACATTGAAAATGTGAAGAATGTTAGTGGAATATCCATTTACACGTGGCCAATGTGAGTGCGATATCCTCAGCTGCCACTTTACAGCCTGACCCTTTCACTTTAAAATTTCTTTGAATTTAAAGAATTGAAGCAATATTCGAAAGAAAAACAATCCCAGTTGGATATTGGACTGCAGAGAGTGATTTGGATAAAAAAAAATGCAAGAGTTCCACTAACAGAAATTTAAAACCAAGAACTGTCACAAAAGTTCAAAAGTTCACAGATGAGTTACAACTCTATTCATTCGATTACTATTTCTTTGGAATAAATGTCTCGGCATTTGTAGTTTAAAATGATTATCTAAAATAATTATTTACGATTCCAGTTCAGTTGATAAATAAATATTTATAGAACTTCAAGTACGTATTAATTATAATTCTTCCTAATTATTTCAGCTATACATTTGGCTTGCTTTCTTTGTTGTATGTGTGTTTTATAGCTATAAGTTCATAAATATAGTATCAAACTTAAAATTAAAAAATGAAAGGAGCCGGAACTAAAGTTACATAATTAATTGCAAAATTATATTCCTCTAAAAATATATTCCATTATTTCTAATTGATTAATTCATTTATATTTAAATGAGATTGTATAGCTTTTTAATGATTCCGGTAAGTCGTTTTTATCCGCTTGTTCTAACTAAGTACCCAAGGTAGAAGTTTGACTTGTCTCCTTTATTAAAGAGTAGAGTTCTTTTTCTTAGACTTAAAAATAAATTTTTAATATTATTTGCATCTAGCGGGATTCGAACTCACGATCACTTGAATACGAGACCAGTGTGATAACCATTCGCCTATGGCGAGTCGATTGCTTCTTTTCAATGCGGCAATATTGTGCACTGTTTCAATTAATAAATATGTTACTGAAAAATATTATTGAATTTACATTTTTATATAGTCTCAATAAAATCAGAAGTATATAACTTGTTTCATACTTTAATGTATCAAGAATATTTTACTTAGTACGACTGATAGGGTTGGAATGTTACATAAGAAATTCGATTGCATTAATTTTTCTGCAATACATTTATCGACGAAAATAACATAAAATATTAAACTTTTCTTCTTTTAAAGCATTTTAACAAATCGTATTTTATGAACAAGATAACTAGATTAATTTTAATTGGATTTGAAATGGCAAGATATATGTTTTAGTAAGGATGAAAATTTCGGATGAGTGCGTAGTTGGAACATCAACTCAATGTGGAGGAAATTTTGGGGTCTGGAATTTTTATTTCTCAATAACTTCTTAACTATTGGAGATAGAATGAATAAATGTATCATCATAATAGTGAACTTTTGCAACAAAAGAATATATATTAGGGTTCTTTAACCCCCCCTCCCCCTCTGCTCGCGTTCTCTCACCAACCCCGACGTTGTCCGATACGGTTTCACGATGTTCAACAGTTCCTATTAGCAGGTTTTGAAACTCCATTAGTCATTCGTTCAAAGCTGGAAGCTTAATCTTTCCATAATGAGAACTAGATTTACCGACTGGTTTACTTCCGATTCAAAACTCAAAGCCCCACAATGGGAACATTAATTGCTTAAATCTGCAATATCTAAATATCATTCTTTTACATTACAATAATTTTTTTTTTTTACATTTTCGTCAACGTAACGATTTTATTAGGGATTGCAATACCGGACCAAAATTTCAATACCAGTATTCGGTATTTTTTAGATCTTAATACCGGGATACCGGTTTTAATACCGGTACTGGAAATTTTAGAAAAGGAAAGAAAACACAGGTGTTTCTTTGTTTTATTCGCCAGTTTTATTAGAAAGTGTAAATATCACAAAAAATAATTTGTATTTTATAAATTATAACAATATATAAAGAATCATAAAAAAGTAAAGGAACAACTTATTTATTTAAATTGCAAAAATTTGTAAATATCACTATTCAGGCTGTGGTACTATTACAAATTTTTGAAATGTGGTCTTAAAAAACATAATGCATCAATTGTACTGTCATTAAGCCTGAAAAGTAATTTTGTACAAAAATTACTAGCTGTCGAAAACGCTCTTTCGGCATCTAGGCTAGTTAGTGGTACAGTTAGCAATGCGCGATTTACTTTTTCCAAGTATTTACCTCTAAATCCCTCATCTTCAAATAAATCGATTTCTTATCGGATGGTTTTGGATATAGCTTATTTTTGTATTATATTTTGGTTCATTGAAGATTTCTTATTTATTGTTAATTCTAATTTTTGTTCAAGAAACAATTCCTTTTCACTATCGATATTGGTGTCATCATAATCTTCGATAACTGAACCGAATTCTTTTGAATGTGTATAGGTTTGTAGGTAAAAAATTTTAAGAAAATTTACTGTAAATTTAATCAGATTTGAATTGGTTATATTCTTTTCTTCTTTTTCATTTTCATTTTTAAAATTATTATAATTATGTAAATACCATAAGACATTTTCTATTTCGATATGCCTTTCTTCTGTGCAATTTTTGAATGTAATATATAATCTTCAGATAGTGATGTGTGCTGTTCTAGTGTGATGTGTGCTGTTAGGAGTAAACGGTTCCAACGTGTTTTAAAATCTAATATTAACATATATTCTGTTTTATTTTCAGTTAGTATGTATTTTAGTAACATGTCATCTTTTATAGGGGAACGTTTAAATATCTTAACAATTTTTCAAACTTTATAAATTATAGGGAGAAATTCTTGATGGGTTAATATTTCATCCTGATTAGCAATATCTTCTTCAACAATTACATTGTCATTATCTTCATTGTCAATATCACTCTCACTCTTACTGTCTTCAAAGTTGGAATCCGAAGTTTCTATATCCAAAGTATTTGGATTCTTCTGTTCTTTATTATATTTTTTTGGTATAATACATCTATTACTCCTAACTGAATTCCATGAGCATAGCACAATTGCTGATTTGCACCAATCAACTTTCCAACTTTTTTCATAACTGTTGCTCCATCAGTCATTATGGATACAATTTCTTCTTTCAGGGATAATCCATGTTTTGCTAATTTAGATTTAAGCAATTAATTAAGCCATTAATTAGTTAATTAATTTCGCCCTTTAGGAAGACATAAAAACAAAAACGTATACTAATTTGCAATGTTGGCGATCCCTGAACATATAGTGGAGACAATTTAAAAAATTTCTAGTAAATACCGAAAAAACGGCATTTGAGCTTGCGAAATATCGGTATTACAAAATTGTACAAAGGGCTCCAAATACCGGTATTCGATATCCCGGTATACTGGTATTGCAATCCCTAGATTTTATGATCAGCTTTTCTTTTCAAGTTGCCAGATTCTCGCTTGTACCGTCTTTGCATTCTTTCTCCATCTGATATCGCTAGAAGTCCCATTATCATTATTTTTAAGAAGTGCAGAGTTAACAGCGTATATTTCTGAGGTATTAAACAATTTCTAGCAGAGAGACGAAAAATTTCCATGACACGAAAAAGATAAACAAACTGAAAGGCAATTTACTGGCGTTGTCATAAACAGAGTGTCTAAAAGTAGGATTAACAAAAAATATCGTTTTAAACTCATTTGCTATTAATCTGTTATTTATTAAAACTTTACTTTTTCTTTTTTGTCACCATGTCATCGTCAAGTGCAATATAAATACTTATTATGACGTAATAATAATTTTCATTAAATAATTGAAACAAATCTCAAATGTTATGGGTCAGATGACTCGCTCTCTACCAATCACAATAAGAGTAAAACACAAAGTTTACATAAAAAAATTTATATGTAATCTAATAAATGTAGTGACAAACGCCTCATGACGAGTGCCATCTGCTGACCAACAGGTGTTGATGCTTGTTAGACAGAGTGCAGACGAGACGGGTCTGAACGAAAATCAAGACGTGTGAGAGGAGACGGGTCTCTGAACGAAAGACGCGACGTAACATGTGAATTAATCCTGCGACGTATTCGACGAAATCTATTTAATGTTCATTTCTTTTACGTTAATGTAATTGTCCGTCCTAAATGTAATTAAATATGCGTTCTAAAATAATAGTGATTCCTGAGTCCTACATATATAAAAAGGAATATTTGTTTGTTCGTATCTTATGTGATTCCTTACCGTTCAACCGATTTCGACGAAACTTGGTCAACTGATTGCTTGCACCTGCATGAAAGTTATATTTTAAAACTGAAAAGTGACAAAAGACAAATAATAAACAGCAAACTGCGCATGTCATTCGGAATTAATCGTCCATTAGCCAAACAAAATATAAATATTATGATTGATGCCAATCAGTGTGAATGAAATGAAATCGAAAATATTCAATGCAAGCGCTAGTATTTTTCTCATCATTAATGACAAGTCATCTATTTACACAGGATGTTGTCATTCAATGTGTACAATATTTTGCTTGCGGCAAACTGCACATATTACTCAGAGTTTATCTTACATATTCAAAACAGAATTATTATTATCGATGCTGATCAAGTTAAATTCTGTATACTGGACATTTTCCAGTGCAAACAGTAATTTTTCTATTTATTCAGTGAATGGACAAACGATATTTCGGTCATAAAAGCGTATATCGTGTTAATTGCTTCGATAAAACATATGTCCCCAAACTTAATAAATCTACCAGCGCAACGCGTAGAAATAGGCCAATTCGAGCTTCTCAAACAAACCAGGAACGACAAGCGACCAATAATGCAGATCGTTTGCGAATTGCAAATTCATGTGCTTCAGAATCTCAAGATCAGCGTGAGGCAAGAATTGTAAGACAACGGTTATATGCAACCTGATCACTCGCATCAGAATGAAAAGACCGATATGCGGCAAGAAGCGAGGCAACTGATCTTAACGGAAAGTCGATTGGATAAGAATTACTCATTCCACGCATTCCCATTATTCCCATCAACATGCCTTTTGATTTCAAACGACTTGCATTTTTATGACCATCAAAAAGGCGGAAGATAAATCAATTCAGGGGTGCGGATTGAGCCTAGAAAATTCATGTTTTTCACATGGCCAGTTGTATGTTGGATGCTTACGAGTCGGACAGCCAAGAAATTTATTTGTTTTAGTTGAAGACGGAAAAACAAATATTTTCTACCACTTGTCTACCACAAACAAATATTGTCTACCAATTGTGCTACCAATATTGTCAAAGCACTTGAATAATAAAGTAAAAAAATAGAACATATATTATTTGTACTTCTCCTTTACATTCATTAAAATTGAATGATATATATTCATTGTTGATAAGAAAATAAACATCATCCTTTCTATCAATCTTAATTAAATTTCAAACGATATTTCCAAAATTATTTTTTTCTGCAGTTCAATGCGCTGGGTACCAGCTAATAATAATAGATACATATCCTCCACTCCTTATAAGTAAAAAAATCGATAACTTTATTGGTGGATAAAAACATTGTAATGCAGGCTTAAATTTTGTTAATATTAGCTTGACGGAGGTACAGAAATTTTATGGTAGAATCTGAGATTGGTGGTTTGATTTCATTTAAGATGTATATGAACTGTGAAAATATGTAGTCGATTTCACATAAATATATATAATTGTAATATACCATAATATATACGGGTGATATATCAGGCTTACCATGAGGTGTTTAAAAATTTAATGTCTATTATCTTAATACATACTTGATGTCGGCCAATATAAGTAGTTTTTCTCATTATTGACCATATAACTCCTTCGTCACAAGGGGGCGTTGATAGAGAGCCGATATATCGGTAAAAGGAAGCCGGGTTTTCAGGTAAGAGGTTGTTCAAATTGAGAGGTGATAGCAACTGAGTTGATTTATCTTTATACATCACTCCCATTAGAACTTGAATTATTGGAATAAATGCAGAATTATATTCTTTCTGTACCTGAAATGAATTAAACATATCAAACATTATTAATTAAACAGAAATCTGTACATAATATAAAATGAAGTTTCCTGAAAGCGTCTGTATGTTTCAAAGAGAAAAACTCGAGAAATACTTTACTGATATTAGATATATTTGTACCATTTTGTAGGGAATTTATTGGGGAAGGTTTTAGTATATTGAAGTCATATCAATATTTTAAAAAATGAGTTATAATTGCGATTTTAATTATTTTCCTACTACGATTCGCGCATGCATAAAACAGTAGTATCTGTGCTTTGCACTTATCCGCGCATGTGCGCAAATAGCAAGAGCTGTGGTATGCATACGCGATACATTTCTTTGTTTACGTTTGATTTTAAACAGCGATTCAAAATTTTCTCTGGTTCTGGAGAATCAGTTTCAACAGATTTACCGTTTTCCTTTAAAGGTGTTGTTTCAAGCGTAGATTTGGGAGCCCTTTCGCTTGGCGACAAATTTCAGCGATGAAGCATTACTTCTGGTTTCCATGATGTTTTGTTTTCATTGACGTTACTGTTGGATTACCGCCCGAAAATTCCTTTGGCGCCGATCTTGGTGTAAAAAAAATCAAGGGGCACTCAATTGTAAACTTTTACCAAGGTGTTCATTTCCCAGTTAGGCTCTGTTTCGCCATGATAATAAATGAAACCCAAGAACAAACGTTTTACACTGCTGGAATTGACTTAAGTGAAGAATGTTTTTCTCATGGACAACTTTATGTGGTACTTTCTAGAGTTACGTCCAAACAAATTTTTTTTGTCTTGGCACCAGCAGGAAAAGCAGCCAATACAGTTTACAAAGAAATAATATGAAGCAAGCTGAATTTTATTTTCAAATTAGATTATACAAAATTGATAAACAAGTGTGGAACTGTGAGTACAATGACTTATTTGTATATTTTTAAATCTTAAAACAGCTTGGTAAAAGTTTACAACTACCCCTGATTTTTTTGGCGATTTTTTTGACGACAAGATCGGTCATTTTAGGTCATTTCATAACCCAACAGTAACGTCAATGAAAACAAAACATTATGGAAACCAGAAATAGTGCTTCATCACTGAAATTTGTCGCCAATCGAAGGGGCACCCAAATCTACATTAGAACCAACAGCTTTTTTATTGTATATTTTTAGTGAATTGTTTTGTCTATGAACATATCATGTTTTTACCTTTTTAACAGTCTAAGTATTTCTGAATGCGTTGAATTGTTTAGTAGCTATTTTTGATGATTTCTGAATATATTTTTATCTTTATTTGATGCTGCTTGATATGCCCATGTCATATCGGGTGGTATCCATGTCATTTAAGTTTAAAGCTAATTTTTCCTCTTGGATGTTATGCCACGGGCAACACTGTGCTGGTACTGCTAGTTTATGGATATACTGATTGACAACATAGTACAATCTCTTTCACTACCTTCACCCAATAAACTCGCATGCAACTCATGCAAATATTATAAAAGCAAAAATTATAGAGAAATAAGTGATTTTTACAATAGAAAATAGACTCAGAAACACAAAAAGCTACGACTGTAAAAAGATTATTACTTTCTCGTATGCAAAGTATATAAAAAGAAATTCTTATATAATTCTTCCGATAAACACACTTTTGGAATAATGTTTATATGTCTGTACGTCTATCGGCGACAAAGGTAATTAAAAAAAAGTCTTTCAGTTGGAAGAAGGAAATTTGACATATGGTATTTACATCAAGTGTGTAGATATCTCTTAAAATTTGAGCAAAATCCATTTAGAAGAAGTTACTTTGTCTGGCTTTTCGAATATAAGTGAACTCGATAATTATAAAACTTAAGGAATTAGGTACAAAAAGACAAGAGCTAGATGGACATCATTTGGTGCACAGATTTTATCTAAAGTTTCACTTATCTGCATCAAATTTATCTATCTAGGAATGGACCATCTGTCGGCATGTGTTTTTTTCCTGCTTCTAAATGTGATAATTAAAAACCGCAATGAATTAAATATGTAAAATTCAGTATGTGATTTTGTGACTACAATCGCAGCTGTATGTCGAACTTTGTCGGTTGCGAAAAAAAGGCATAAATACATATTCGATTTTCAGGTACCCATGTCTGCGATTAATCGTCAGTCATACAGTAGAGGCAATAAAATTTCTATATTCAGACCAAAGATCAATATTTCATAATTATTGCTCGCCAATAATATGCATTTAATACACATTGCTGATTTTCTTTACTATGCTTTTATTCTCATATGTGAAAATAAAAGTTTACGCACTTTTGGCGTTTATGGCCGTGTCCAAGAACCACAATTCCATGAGGGAGAGGTGTTAAGACCTTTATTAAAGAGTATGCGAGAAAGTTTTAGGGAGACAACTCCCACTGGTTGTCAGTGAGTTAAAGTTGATTATTAAACACTTTGAGGGTATATGAAAAATCAAGCATTGAATATAATTTAGAACGCATGCATTTAATGTATGTGTTCAATAATGACTTGAGAAACAGCACTCTCAGATGCAGTTACATTAAATGCAGAAAATATGAAATTACTTTCCTTGAATAAAAGATGTTTTATAATATTTATAATAAATAATAGTGGCTTTCTGTCATACTTTCGAATATAAATGTCTCGAAATAAATTATGGATTTCGGGCAATGCCACGTGTACTCAGATTTTTATTTTCAGAGTCCCACACTTGAGCATTTTGAGCTTTAGAAGTATTTTGAAAGAAATTGAATGTATATTATTGAATCCTTTTCTTTGACCGATTTAGACAAAAACTGAATATAGAAATATTTTTAGTGAAAAATATATTTCATTTATTTAAAGTGGTGCTTATTTGTGTTATCATGGTTGCATGCATGCGAAAGTAAATGTCCGCAGAGAGTCAATTTCTTGATAGATTTGATTCAAAATTCAATAAGAATCGCACTTCAGATGGTAAATGTGCGAACAAATTTAATCTATCAAGCTCTTCATATTTTGTAGTTATCATTTTCAGTTTGACCTTCAAACAGACAAATTTCCAGCGATTGGATTTCCTTCAAAGCTGGACAAAAATTACGAATTTGATTTCAGTTCCGCATACTAAATTTCATCAATCTAGCTCAAAAGTTATCTTATTCATAAACATGCAGACAGAGTAAAAATAAGCAACATTATTTCCAAAAGTGTCTTTTTTGAACTCAAGGAGATATGATATGCAGAAGTACCTAAAAATTTCTTCTTCCAGTTTTTTGGCAATAATAATATTATTTCTTTTTATACTTCTTATAAGAGCTAGCAAAAACCACAAATGTCTTTTGATGTTAGCAGACTAAAAATTAGTGCTAGAAATTTATTTTTATTCCGTTGCGTATAATTTAGATATTTTTTTATTAAAATAATTAATTTTGAAATCTTGTAAATAAAAATCTATTCTCTATGAAGTTTCCTAATATTTAATCAAAATTCTTTACTTGTGAGCGCAGGGCATTTTCACTTACTTCTACAAGAAGTCCGACAACAGCAGTTCTATTTTCATTATCTTTATGCACAAGGTGGACCTGTAAAAAAAATGCCATTTTTCAGATGATTCCAGAATAATAAATAAGAAGCAGTTAATTATAATTCCCCACATGGAGCACTAAATAAAAAGATTATGATTAGCAGAGGTTGAAGGTCATCTGTTTAGAATAGGCAGAATTCGGATGACATAGAATGTTAAATCATATCCTACCTTGACATAGAAATTAGTTCATTACTGGACAGTTGTTAAAAAAGAAAGATCCTAGAAGAAGGAGATTATAGTGACATTAACATGAATAATATTTCAAACTTGGATGGAATTTTTTTTATGGAAAAAGGAAGCTATATTTATGTTCTATTTTATTCTTTATTGAAATCAGTTTGAAATAATATTCAGGATTCTCATATTTCAAGGATAGTGTGTTGGGTAAAATGAGCTTTTTTTTTCATGCTCAGCTTTGTCACGATTTACTTGAAAATCCATTAAATTTCCGTGTGTTGTGAATTTTGAAAGAATTGTTGGTATTATACTGTTGAACATGGCTAATTCTTTTCTCAAATTGTTTCTATTGCTTGCAATTTGACTTATCTCAAAATAAGAATATGAGCGAGAATACGTTTCATTAAAAAGGTGTTCAAAAATAAAAATTGAATAAGTAATTAATTTATAAAAATTAGGAAAAAGAATTTTGAACATAACTCTTTTTTTGAAGAATTTAGAAGAAAGAGATTCGCTGAATATTTTCGACAACGTTTTGAGTTAGTATCCTGAGTTTAAAAAGTTCGCTTCAACAATAAAAAAAAGTGACAAACACGAATTAAATTAATATTTGGTGAAAGAATTAAGGCTCGATACATCGATTATTTTAATTATTTTAAAGGTAAATTATTCATTGACCTGTTTATTAAGTCTGAACAAATTATTTATTTGTATCTTGGAAAATTCGATAATATTTAAAAATACCAAATTTTGTATAAAATTCCTAAATATCTACATGGGTGACCAAAATATTTAAAAATCTTTGAAAGGAATAGAAAAAGTAAAGAAAAAACATAATAAAGTGTTTTAATAATAAAAATATAAAACATAATAATGTAATGTGCTTACTTGAAGAAACATTTATGATGTAAATATTTTTTGACTTAATATGGCTGTCGATATAATACAGAGAAATATTAAATTTGCTGTCTAATTTTTACGAAAATTGCAATTCTAATACAGTAACCAGACGATTCTGTGTTAGCCTATTATTGAAATAACAAGCATTTGATTAATTTTTCTCCTCTAGTATGTAAATTATAGTTTCTATAAGGAAATGCTTCATCAGACTGAGCTTTTTATAAAAATCATTATGAATACTTAATGTGTTATTTATGTTAAATACTGTGTGAGTCTTGAGAATCCTCGTTTTGTTCTACTTGAAATTGTTTTTAGATAATTGCTTTTCAGGAGACAGTAAAGTGGTAAATATAAAGCACTTGTTAGTAAAAGTAATAAAGAACAAATTAAAAAAACTCTTGAAAATCAAAAGTCATTCAAATGACCAGAAAAGACCTCTAAATTAAATAAATAAACAAAATGATATAAAAATAATAGCTATTTTATTACACAAAAAGTAGCTTTTCCATTCCAAAACAGCTTTATTTTCACAGAAAGAATATTAACTAAACTGCAGTTCTTCTAGAATACATTTACAATTTTTTAATTAATCGTCTGCGTTCTGATATGGAAGAATACTTTCTTTTTTTCGAGATGAGATATCAGAAATTATTCACTTATGCAACAAAACGAACGAAATAATTTTTGAAATACGAAACAATACTATTCCATATTTATCAGCCTTCTAATAATTCATATTCATATCCCATTATTATTTATTTTGGAAGACCATAAATATCATTCAAATGAATTGAAAAACAAGGTAATCACAGAAAATAAATAAATAAATATCAAAATATTCTTATTCGTCCACATAAGTATCACGAATCTAGAAATAATATAAAAATGTGGAAATAATAAAGAGGAAATGAATTGCAAAAATTTGTTTTCCAAAAAAGACAAAAATGTTCTTTATGAATATAAACTAATAGCTACAACAATCCAGATAACCCTGAAGTAATGGCAATTGAAACGGAACTTTTTCGGCTTGTTTTATTAAATTACAGACTTCAATAAAGAATAAGATATAAGCTTGTTGATTGTAAGATTTTCTAGATATAAATGTAGTGACGAACGCCTGATAACAATGTAGTGACGAACGCCTGATAACGAGGGCCATCTGCTGGCCAACAGGCTTTGAGGCTTGTTAGACGGAGTGCAGACGAGACGAGATGGGTCTGAACGAAAGTCAAGACGCGTGAGACGAGACGGGTTTCTGGACGAAAGACGAGATGGCACATGTGAATTAATCCTGCTACGTATTCGACGAAATCTATTTAATGTTCATTTCTTTTATGTTAATGTAATTGTTCGTCCTAAATGTAATTAAATGTGCGTGATTCTAAATAGTAGTGATTCCTGAGTCCTACATAAACTTGTAATTCTATCTATATATCTTTATATTTAACTAACCAATTAACTCTTTCGACCTCTTCGGTGCTAAATTATGTTGCAAAAATTTAGCGATTACGATTATACTCGGCAAACACAGAGTATGAGTAACATGAAATTAATTTGCAATGAAATGACTTTTATTTTTTTTAATAATCAAATTCATTCATTTACTTAAACTGACATACATTTTTTGCATATGAACAAAGAGAAACATAAAAAATTAATTTACTATTTTAATTTGCTGCTAGAAAATGGTATTGAGCAAAGCATGGTATAACGCATATTAATCTTTTATTTGTTCCTTCGATTTCGACTTGACCTCAAAATATATTAAACCTTTTGAAATTTACGAATATGTTTGAATTTTTTACTAAAATTGTCACTACTTATTACTCCTGACATATAATCTCATCATAGCGCAAAATGTATTTTTTCCTTGACAAGTCATACTTGTAAAAAAAAGTAAACTGGTTAACATAAATAAAAGTTCAGAAATACCTCCAAGGGGTGTCTGATGTGGTTTATTGTATGCTCAGCTCCGGGTCTCTCAACAGATCCCCAGTGGAAGTGCAATTGTTCTAGAGCGAAAGCTGAGCCTTGTACGAAGATCCCTCGTCGAACATCATCCTCAGGTTTAATCATTACTGTGAGAAAAATTACACATACTAATACAAAAAGTGCATATCCTAATCATTCCATATCAATATTTAACAGTCTGAAAAATTAACAATCTTATTGAACACGCTGGCCGCCAAAGGTGGTTCGTATTATAAAATACTGGATATATAAAGAAGGTACAGTACATTCCTGAGTATCTGGCCTAAAGTGGTGGATGGGCAGACCGGATAACAAAAAAGACGGATATGCCAGAGTTCTATGAATTCATTTCTTTGCCCACCAATACCAGAAAACAAAATTTTTATACCAAAACTCACTGTTATAATACGTATTTTCTCACTTCTGAGTGAGTACTAAGCCCTCCATTTATCTCAAGCCAAATAGAAGGTGAACGCGGCGGCGGCCAAATGAATGATAGAAGCAGTTGCCTGTAACGTGTCCAGTTAAAATAGAAATCTAAGTTTATTTTTGTTTATATACTACATTGCATGTAAAGAAAAAGTAAGTCAAAGGATATAAGCTGTTCCCATTTTGACATAAATTTTGTAATGCTTAATTTAAATGTAGGAAACATGAACAAAGTATTAGCGCAAATCGTAGGCCTAATTTTTTAAGAAAATTGATTCCAACTGATTTTATTTTTCGATGACAAATGATGACACGTGTATGACAAGTTAACCTAAGATAAGGGTCAAAACTTACAATTTTTAGTTTTGGAATATTGTACTTATTATGCTGTTATAAGCGGTAATAACGGTAATAAATGAGGTCCGTTACATATTGATGAAACAATGAACAACGAGCAGAACGCTGCTCTTTTCCTATCACAACTAGTATTTTGCATATGAGACTTACGAATGTCCAGATCGTAGCAGATGACCGCTGTCAATGTCTTCTTCATTTAATTACGATAAAAGAAAACTAGGACGGATAGTACGGAAGCTGGATAGTTAGAGCCGGATACTCGGAAGTGTACTGTACAGAATTTAAACAAGATGCAAGTTTCAAGGCAATTGACTTAACTGCCTTAAAACTTAAGTAAAATGATTGTCATATTCATGCATTATGAATATGCACTATGCATCAGCTTGTCGTCGAAGATGGCTAGTATTATTTAAAATGAGAGATTGTGTAGCAGAAGAAATTATTAAAATAATAAATTATTGAAAAATAGTTAGCGTTCTTTATATATAATATAATAATGGAGAAAGAACCTTACCTGTATGTCCATTATTAACGATCTCAGCCTGTTTTATCGGAATGTTATAGTTTTTGAAACGTAGCTTAGTAAGATTTCTGTCACGAACAACTTCGTCCTCGTAAATTCTTATTGGAGATTGTTGCTTGCCACCACATGACGGGAAAAATATTTTCCACATCTCGGGACCTGTATATTAAATGGAAAACATAAAATAAAAATTGGTAATTACTTGTCAGGAGCGGGTAAAAAAACTCGGGGGCAGAAATATTATTTTCGTAGGAAACTATTGTGAGTTTCTCCTCTGGAATTCGTCGTACATTTCCATAATATTACACATTTCGCGCATTTCGTATATTGAAGAGTGCCAAGTATATATTTTTGATTATGTCCTTTGCACCACTTGAGGCTCGTTAATCAAAAAAGTAAGAAAAATTCGTGCATGTTGTATGGTGAAGGGAATCGAATATACATTTTGAACTTCATTCTTTTGCATCACAGGCTGCTGGTCATCTCAAAAATGATGGAATATTCCTGCATATCACATTGAAGAGACTCGTGTATGTGTTTTGAACTTATGCTCTTTGTAATATTATCGGTTCTTCAATTCAAAATCGATGAAAACTTCATGTACAGGGTGAGTACTGATGGACCCGATTTTATAAAATCATATTTTCAAAACTACTGCTATATTAAAATAAGTAATAAATGGATTTAGAGAAAAATACACTAAGTTTTTTTTCATTTACAAATGTTCGATGTGTGACCTTCTTGTTAATATGGCATACATTTAATCTGTAATCCAATTCGTTACAAACATTTTGTAGCATTTTGTTTTGTCTGTTATCTTTGACATGGCGCCACAAAAAGATATCATTGAGAGAAGCCGTTTTTATGTACAACCAATGCCGAAACCAATTCATCATTCAGAATCATTGCCAGAGTGATGTTATAAAATGTTTGGAACGAACTGGTTTGCAGATTGAACGTATGCCATGTAATAAGAGAGTCACACATCGGGCATTTGTAACTGGAAAAAAAACTTGGTATATTTTTCTTTAAATTTATGTCTCATTTATTGTAATATGCGTAGTAGTTTCGAAAATATTATTTTTTGAAATCGGGTTCATCATTTTTACACATCCTGTATATTATCGAGTGAAAAGAATAAAGTACGGTTTTGGACTTTTTCCCTTTGCAGAAATTGCCTTTCGTCAACTCAGAAACGATGAAAATTTCATGCTTATTATATAGTGGAAAAAATTGAGTATGCATTTTGGACTTCTTCCCTTTGCTTTAGGGTCGCTCGTAAGCTCAAAAAATATGAAAAATTCATGCATATCATATATGTATGTAATTTGGACTTATTCCCTTTGTACCAGAGACGGCACGTTAACTCAGAGGCGTGAAAACTTCTTGTTATTATAGTGAAGAAAATGGAGCAAGCATTTTGGATTCTCTCCCTTTGCAACAGTGGCAACCCGTTGGCTCTCAAAGGATGAAAAATTCATGCATATCACATGGCGAAGAGAATTGTTTATGTGTTTTGGACTCATTCTCTTTGTACATTTGCGACTCGTTAACTCAAAGACGATAAACACTTCGTGTGTATTATGTAGTGAAGAAAATCCAGCAAGCATTTTTGACGCCCTTCTTGTATACCAGAAGCCGATCGTTAACTCAGAAACGATGAAGAATTCGTGCGTTTTGTATAGTGAAAAGAATCGAGTATGCATTTTGGGCTCCCTCCTTTTACATCAAAGGCCGCTCGGCAACTCAGAAACAGTGAAAGATTCCTGCATATCATATGGTGAAGATAATCTTGTATGTATTTTGGACTTATTCCTCAGAAACGATGAAAACGTTGTGCATTGTATAGTGAAGAAAATCGAGCATGGATTTTGAACTTACTCCCTTTGTATCAATGATCGCTCATCATATCAGAAACGGTGAAAAAATTCATACATATCATACGGTGAAGAAAATTGTACATATATTTGAGATTTATTGTTTTTGTATCATTGACAACTCTCCAAATTAGAAACGATGAAAACTTCATGTGTATTGTATAGTGAAGGAAATCGAGCATACATTTTTGACTACTTCCTTTTGCACCAGTGGTCGCTGGTCAGCCCAGAAATGGCTAAAAATTCATGAATATCTTATGGTGAGGAGAATCATGTAATTGTTTTGGACGTATTCCCTTTGTACAGTGGCGGATCTTTAACAGAAACGATGCAAACTTCGTATGTATTGTACAGTGAAAAAAATTACGTATGCACCCTTGGACTTGGAAACGATGAAAAATTTATGCGTATTGTGAAGTGGAAAGGGTCTAGCATGCATTTTTGATTTGTTCTTTTTGTATCAGTGGCAGCTCATTGGCTAAAAAATTGTAGTGATAAAAGAAGATCAAAGAAATATTAAATCTCACATTGCATTATTAGCAATAAAGTTCTTCGAAGAAAAGATCGGAAACCTAATTCACCGATATGAGACAACAGAATGAATCAACATGATTATGTCGGAAAATAACCATCTTTGCAAATAACTTTTGGCAAAAATTCCTTTTGTTCTCTACATTCGTCGTTTTTAATAATACTTTGGAGCATTAGAAAAGAAATATCTGTGTACATTGAAAAGTGTACTTTTATTTTTAATTAATGGTAATTAAATCATTAAATTGTTCATATTGATGAAGGAATGCATTGCAATTTTCTTATAAATGATGATATTATTTGAATAAATATAAAAACAGACTGTAATCGTTTTGTAATATACGTACTTAAATTTCATTAGAATGCCTCTTTCCTTTATAAATTGTATCTTTTAAGTATAAATAATAATGCAGCCTCGGAAAAAAAAGAAATCTTATAATAACTTACCATTGGTCGAACCTCGATAACTGAAAGCCTCGTCGTTGTTCTTTTCACAAAACTGGGTTACAGTAACTTCTGAAAAATAATTTAGAAACCGGACATGTAGTAAACTAGTTCCATGTTTATTTATGGCATATAAAACAACAACTAAAAACTAGGCAGTCAAATTTATATCAAGGAAATAAGTGATTTTCGGATGAAAAAATTGTGATCGTATAAAAATATTTTATTTTGATGTAATAAAGAACATATAGTTAAGAATTGAGGATAGAAATTAAGTCCCAGTTTAATAGACGAATTTTTATATTAATAATAACATGTAATTAAGAACTCACTAGGAAACTGAGGACAGAAATTAAATTCCTCTTTAAAAGAGGAATTTTTATATGTTAAACGTTTTCTGATACCATTTTTAAATCGGATTCAATCATAAGATCCCTCTTATTGGAGAAAAATAGATCATTGTTGACATTTAAGTCCGCCGCGATAAGTTGCCAAAAGAATCTTGCCAACTCAAAGCCGGCTGCGATAAATTGCAAACAAATGAAGTGTCAAAAGAGATTAACTACTTTTAGTTATGAATCTCGGTCTTCAAGGATTCTTCCAACACAAAAGAATAAAATGACATAGCCTTGTGAATCAGAAACAAAAATGAGGACATGAAAGAAAGAGCATAATTGAAGAAATATCTGGAAAAACATAACAATCTGCCGAAATTAATTTAAATTTCCCTCAAAAAGGATTCTTGTTTTCCTTTTTTACAGTTCAACAATGACACTGTTTTGTTTTTACGTCGTGGATAATTTATTTCTATTCATATGAGCTGTAGATAAGATGAAGTCATTATTGCATCAATACCAAAGTTATTCTGCCAATCCAGAGAAAAAAAAGGGGAGGGATATATATATATATATATATATATATATATATATATATATATATATATATCACAATATCACACCAATAGCACAACACCAACATTTTTTTAAAGTAATTAGTAATTATTGCGATAGATATAACAACAATTTTTTTTAATTGATTATTATTTCAATATGTCAATACCACAATATCATTTAGAAGTTTTTTAGAAATTTAAACTTTTTTTATTACAATTTATGGTTTATCCTTTCCATGTATTTTTATATCTATCAAGATGCTCATTTTTAGATATCTGGAAAGTTAATCTGTTATCTATTTTTATTATGCCATTCTATTTAATTCTAGTTGTTCCAGGTTCATGGATATCATAATAATTTTGATTTAATTATTAATGCGCTAAAATTCTTAAATTTTGTACACGTCTATACTGTTAAGGGCAATAAATTATTTTAATCTTTTTTTATTTAAAAAATTTAATTATCAATTAATATGATTACATTTTGATTACACTCTAGTGGTGCCACCTGGCGGTGAAAATGAAAAAAGTTAGAACAGAATAGGATTTTAAGACTCCATATCATTTTGTAATAATAAACTTTAAATTAAAGTATAAAAAATTTAAAACATTTAAAAACAAAAAATATCATTGTTAGTAATATAATAAAAGTTTATTTTTAAAACCATGTTTTTGATGTTACTATATATATATATATTTAAATTTCAGCAACAGAAATGGATAAATATTGTTTCCGTGGGTAAAAAGTCTCATAGAAAGGAAGAGAATTTTGCAGATCGCTTTAAGAATACTTAGTCGATGCTAATTCAATGGCCCCAGGCTTTGGCAACAAACTTGGTGATCTTTAGCCACGAATTTGGTAACTTTGATCACAAAAGCAAAGAAAGTTCTCGAATATGCGGAAATCTTAACGATTTCTGTATCAGAAGCTAAGATGCAGGATCCTTCCAGATGTTTCGATGCTTGCGTTGTAACAAAGCGGAAACGCACACACGAAGAGTTGATTGAATTCTCATTCCAAAAAGTTGATTTCCAGAAAATTATCTCTGAACCTACTGTGCTGTTTCGGTTATTTAATAGCAATTTTCTGCTTGTGTGATATTTATCTTTACAAATACTTTTCTGTGTTTTGCTACTTTCCTCGTTCTTTATTGTGGAATAAAGCATAATTATCAGTTATCAAATTCGTTAAAATTTTCATCATATATTACCGGACAAATTTACCGTAACAATATTTTAGAATTTCCTTTCGTATCTTTGCAATTTTAACTTTATGTAATACTAGCCGCCTCTGACGACCAGCCGATTCTCCAATCTTAATGCTCGTTAAAATTTTAATAATTAAATATTTTATGTAACTCCTATTTTAGTAGCTTCTTCATCAAAATATTTTAAAGCTTCAAATTTTGATACTCATATAATTCTTTCTTAATATTATAAAGGCTTTCAGCCATAAAGTAATATGTATCACTCTAATTTTCTGTTAGCTCCCGTAGAATTTATGCTTTAAAGTAAAGTGAAAATGGTTCAATTGCAATTAATATAAGAACATTGGGTGAACCGGAGTTTAACTCTCTTCCTCGTAAAGTTGCGATAACGCGCCAAAGCTGGCAACATCTGTTTTCTCTAGACTGGCAAACCTATTATCTTTCGCCTTTATTATGCTCTATGATTGGACATCTGCTCCCTCGCTTTTGAATATTTCGCTAAACACGGCGCAAGACCGTTGTTGGTGAGTTGATGATTTTGAAAATTGCGCCAAGCAGGTGCTTAAACTGCGGTTGTACCGAACATTTTTTACTGAAACGAAGCATTTTTTTAATATGAGTACTGAAAACAGAGTCGCAGAGTATTTAAACCTTATGTGCACTAAAGAATATCTTTTTTAATTTATGTGATATCACAAGAAGTTTTCTATAAAATTTTCTCAGATTCATCACGAACAGACCAATTAATTAACAATGTTTCGTTTTAAATGCATGAAACTCTAAGAAAATAAACAGAATCGTTTGAATTAATCGGTCGGAAACATTTAAACCTTCAAAATTAAGTCCGTATCCGTCGAAAAAAGAGTTTTCAACAATCAGAACACAATGCACATGCGAATTTTCAACGCCAATTATGGTAACGCAAATGCGTGAATTTTCTACGCCAGTTGGGGTAACGTTAAGAAGATTAGAAATTTTTAATTTCCTTTATTCTGATTTATTTTAATTCAAAAGTACTTCAGAATGTATCTGAAAGATCGATTAATTAACAATGTTTAATTTTAAATGCAACAAACACTTAAGAAAATAAACAAATAGTTTGAAATAATTGACCGAAAATATGTTGAGCCTATCCTTGTTAGCGTGGGGGAAAAACTGAAGCCTTATTCATTTGGCGGTGAAGAAATGAAAAAAAATTTTTTGGCAAGAAAGTTAGTTTTTAATTAATAATTAAAATTCTCACTAAAAATTCAAAAAAGGGACCCCAGGTGCACATCTGACCTCCAAGGTATGCATGTGTCAAATTTGGTAACTGTGGATTGAACGATATGGCCTGTAGAGTGCCAACACACATTGAGCTTTATATAAGTATATATTATGTGCTTTGCAAATATGGCTGAGTATTATTTCAGCATCTTCAAACTAAAACAAGTCAAATCAACTTCCCAATCAATAAAAAGAAGAGAGATATCATTTTTAGAATTTAAAAATTTATTATTATTTTATTTACAAATTTATTATTTATAAAAAATATTATCACTTTCGATTATTTTTATAACAAAAATTGTAAACTTAAGTTTTAAGAAAATGTTATAAAGAAAGCATTTGAATGTCATAAATTTACTCACAAATAGTTGAAAAAATTAATAATGTTGAAACTCTTACCTAAAAATGTAAATAACACTCCAAACAGCATGAAAATTCTCATCTTAGAGCTCGACACACTCATTTTTTTCTCCTTTTTCTTCTAAAAGATATTTACAATTAATTTAATACTT
>JAPMOR010032910.1:639340-665398 GCA_026543865.1 Argiope aurantia | reverse complement strand
AAAAAAATTGAGAGTACACCTTACTTTTGCTTGATAAATTTGAATTTCAATATAAATAACACATTGCCGGGAAGTGCAAACATGTTTTTATTTTTACACATAATAAATGGTTTAAGTTAGAGTAAAAATAAAGGAAAATCAACGAAAAACTTCTAAATTGAAAAGCTTCAGAAGCCTTTTAAATAAACATACGCAGAATTTTGCGTCAAAAAATTGAGACTACACCAATGAAATTTTAGCTATATCACGCATAGAAACTAAGTGTCACTATTAAATTGTATGTCTTTTGGCTCTTTTTATGGCCTTTAAACGTCATGTTACCGATTCGACCAATTTTTCGTGGCATCTGAAGACATATTACCCCATTCTTCTTGCAAGACTTGTTTTAAATGGATTTTGCTTCTAACTTTGTGTTTTGAAACACTTTTTAGTATGGCCCACGAGTATTCAATGGCATTGTCGGGGTACTGTGGTGGTGTGTGTAACTACTGTTTACAATATAAAAGACACCATATTTTGACGTTACGTGCATTCTGTTTGGAGTCGTTGTCCTGCTGGAAAATGAAATTTCCATCTAAACCCAAATTTTTAATATTTTTCTTTAGATTGCTGCGACCATATGGTTCATCCAACTTGTTGCAGAAACTTTTCAAATCATAGACAGAAGTGTAAGTGCTGAAACTATGGGAAATGCCATTATACAAGCTGGATATAAAAATCGCACTGTTAGAGAGAAACCCTTCATCATCTTACAAATTCAGAAAAAGCATTTGAAGTTTACAAAAACTCATCAATTGAAGACCAATAACCTTTGGAAGAAAGTTATATTTAGTAAAGAAAGAAAACTCAACATTTTTGGCAGTGACAGCCGTCGTACTGTGTGGAGAAAGCCTAATACTGCTTTGGATCCAAAAGATTTACGTCCTACAGTTAAACATGATGGTGACTCCGTCATGATTTGAGGTTGCGTGGCTTCTTCATCCGTGGTAGGAAATTTAATTTTTTTAGATGTCATTATAAACGATATAACTTACTTGGATGTACTTCTCAGAAATCTAAAGGAAAGTGCTAAAAGTTTGACTTTAGATGGAAATTTCAGTTTCCATTTGGACAATGACCCCAAACAGAATGCACGTAACGTCAAAATATGGTGTATTTTTCATTGTAAACAGCAGTTACACACACCATCACATTACCCCGACATCAATACTATTGAATATTTGTGGGCCATACTCGAAGCAGTGGTCCAAAAACATAAAATTAGAAGCAAAACCCATTTAAAACAAGTGTTGCAAGAAGAAGGGGGTAAAATGTCTTCAGATGCCACGAAAAATTGGTTGAATCGGTACGATGACGTTTAGAGGCCATTATAAGAGCCAAAAGACATGCAACTTAATAGGACACTTTCTTTCTATGCGAGATATTGCAAGAATTTCATTGGTGTATTCTCAATTTTTTGAGGCAAAATTCTGCGTATGTTTATTTAAAAAGCTTCTGAAGCTTTTCAATTTAGAAGTTCTCCGTTGCTTTTTCTTCACTTTTACTCCAAATTATACCATTTATTATCTGTAAAAATAAAAACATGTTTGCACTTCCCGGCAATGTGTTATTTGTATTGAAAGTCGGATTTATGAAGTAAAAGTAAGGTGTACTCCCAATTTTTTGAGCCACTGTATATACATATTTATACAATCAACCTCGTTTTCCCGGAGCTTTTGTTAATTTGATAGTCTTGTTTTGATGTCTGCCTGCCGCATTACTGAGAGTATACCGTACTTTAAAAAATGTAATAATGAAAGACAATTATTTTGGCTTTTACCCAAGTACGGATACTTTTATTAACCGATTAATAGCAACTTATCGCCAAATTATTGCCAAAGATATCATGTTAGTCTATTGAATATGTTCGCTAATGACTTACGATTAAGCCTAAAGTTTGCCAATGACATTCTGTTAATAATAAATACAATAATACCGAAGAATATTTAAAAAAATCCAAACTTATGGTAACTTTCCTTTTACTCCAAATAAAGGTTATAATAGAAATATTTAAATGTGAACATATAACATTTTCATAACATTATTAATTAAGAACAGCAAACGATTTTTTTATTCATATATAAATGAAAAAAAATCAAACGATAAATTCATACTCTCTGCCATAAAACGTTATTATTTGCATTTAATGGAAAGAACAATATTTGCAAACGATATTTAATTTCTTGAAATATGATTAAATTTCAGAGATAAAATTTCACTTCTTGCTTATCGATACAAATATTTGGAACTTGTTAAAAACTTCAAAGCTTTTCAATAATATAAACTGTATAACAAGCCCAGATTTGTATATTATTTTAAAAATATTTGTACTTTGACATATTTATTTTTCAATAATCATCAATTATTTGATAGCAATATAATATAGTTGCTTCAATGTGCAATATTTCGCTCTTACTTCATCGTAAACGAAGTATAGAGAAGGTAATTTCATGAAAAACAAATTTATTTTCAGACGATAAAATTAAATTAACTCTGATTGTTGACAGATGTTTAAAGAATTCATAAAAATGCTTGATAAAAGATTTCAGACGATGTTTATTAGAGATATAATTAAAATGTAGCGTTCCAGATACTGTTTTATCATAGTGGTAAGTTAGGGTAAGAAGTTAAGAAAGTAATCTTAATTTAAGCCATAGCTATTACGTTCAAAAATAATCGTAATAAATAATTGTTTTAGTTAAAACTTTATTGTGTATTTTATTGTGATATGAGTATATAATCTTAGAACGCCAAATAGGTAACATAGGTTTGCCTTAGGCTTGAAATTTAAAGAATTAGTAACAAATCCGAAAGACAAATTTTCACCGAAATAGGTTGAAAATCAATGACTTTGAAATTCAAGAAATAATCTAAGCTGATAGATTAAATAAAAATGCAAATCAAAAAAAAATTTCAAATTAATTACCATGACATGTTTAAATACCACAAAAAAAATTTAATGTATGCACTGTCACAAAAATTGCTAAAAACGCATTGAACATTTTACAACAAAAATGTACTTACAGTGTACGCCAGATAAAAGTTTTTAACACAAATGTTCCAATGTTCCATTAAACTGGTTAGGTTTGCAATCCTTATTCTTTTTTACTTATTAATTAAAATTCCTCTCAGTCATTTTACTCTATTCTCTTGTTTTAAATAAACTAACAAGAGTTAGTGAAAATTCTATTTAACGAATCAGCTAGTCTTTAAATTAATATTTAAGTTGCTTTCTCGCATTTCTGTTTTGCAATCAACATCGAAAATGATAAGAGAAATTTCCTTCTGTAATATTTCAACGTGGTTTATTTGATTCAGTTTATCATGTATTTTATTATTTCCAAGTTTTGTGGCAATTTCTTCGAATGATTGCAAAGAAATACGCAGAACAGCAGAATGAATATCCATTGAATGGTTTACATCTGAATAGTAAATGTTGTCAATATTTTCTCTTCTAGTTAAAATTTTTGTTACAAGTAATTATCTCCTAATTTCGTCACTACTATTCTCAATAAAAATAAAAGTGAATGTATATATATATATGTTTTCTGCAGCACAGATAATCGACCTAGAGCTACTGAATTTGACACGATTTAATTTGAAGGATTGAAATGTGTACCTCGAAGCGGTCTTATTTTTTGAAACAGAAATTAAAAAGAAAGTGAAATGATGACGTTTTTCCTATGATAATTTCCGTATATCATTGTACAAATCTGAATTTTTTTACATCATTTGAAAATTAAAAAATCTCTTTGTAATAATGTACTAAAATACGAGAAAATTTACACCACAACTAAACTTAATAATATTAAGTTTAGTTGTGGTGTAAATTTTCTTGAATTTTAGTAATAAAAATTTTTGTTGGGAAATTTTTAATACTAGATTTAATCGTTGCAATAAAATTCAAACCGTTTTCATTATTTCCTAAAATATAGTGCAATATTTTCTCATTGTTAAAAGATAGGGAAGAAAGATTAGGTTTAAACAGGTTTTAAGAAAATGATATTATCTTGCCTCAAAAGTCAGCAAGGAATTCGAAAAATATTATCAAGATACTTAAGTATTTAACGGCATTATGACGTAATGGGATTCGATTCTGCTAGAAAATTTCGTGAATTCAATAAACAGAACAAGAGCAAAGCTTTAATTCTATCACAATTGAATGCTTAAAAATACTTTGTTTTAAAAATCATGAGTATAAAGTTATGCAAAGCAGATTTAGAAATTAAATGCAACAAATATTCTTGACTAATAACCTGGACACTAAATGTCAGAAAAGTATTTGATCAAATTCAAAATCATTATCTTAAATTTTCTATTATTCTGTTTACAATTTAAATAAACGTTTGATCATTTTTCTATTTTTCTGAAATGTTTAACATCTTCCATTTTCTTTCCCCATTTTGACTAGTTTTGTTATTTTTTTTTCTATGAAAGATTTTATGAATTTATCATTTCTTATTTCCTTTGTTAAATGCGGATTATTTTTCTGATTGGTATGTATTGCTGTAATATACAAGCGGACTTAAAAATGATGAATAAGTTTTTATTTCCTTTAATATTACACTTTGACATATAATTTCAATTACAATTTTTCGTTAAATGAAGTGGACAGTCGTATGAAAACACTTTAGCTTTTCTGGAGGCTGGAAAAAATTTTTAATTAAATTTTTATATGTCCCCCATAAAGTGAAAGTGTCAGTAAATGAAATGGAAGAATTTTTCTTATATTCATATTCTTTCTTATATGTAAAAATTTAGATTTAGATAAAAAAAAATTGATTACAAAAATGTAGAATTATTCAGAAATATAGGAAAGCTGATATATGTAAAATATAGTATAAGATTCAATCATCATGACTATAAATGAAATTTGTATTCACGTATAATGTCGCTCACTTTGATTGCTCGATAACTACAACATCGACTTTATAAAGAAAGGAAGAGAAATTTGAGAAATTGATTTTAAAAATATTTCAGAGAAACTCTGGAATGCCTGTTGTTGTTATTTATGGCCCTTGCCATAGACAAGTAGTTGACGAAGTCAGCGATTTAAATTCAGTTTGTGCAGTAGCTTCTAAGAGTAAAGGACCCTGAGCACCCGAGTGCAGAGGTCTCACACACTCGCTTGCACAACCCCTTTTTACAGGGGGGCTGTTTCACACATCTCACAGATAGAGCACAGGCTAAAGAACAACCATGCCCGAACGATGTCCAGATTACGGGGAAGACGTGCTACCCCTGGGCCAGGACGCCGGCACGGGAATACCTAACTAAAATATAAAATTATTTACTCGCATTTGTGTACTTTCTAATAGTGTGATATAATTCATTAACAAGAAATGTTTGTTGTTTTTGTTTCTAATGGCATTTGTCATAGACAAGCCTCCTGAATAAGTCAGCTATTTTACGCCGAGAGAGCGTTTCTTGTTTCTCAGAAGCGCGCCATCTAGGGCCAAGAGTACATCTTAGCTACTCACTCGTCAAAACCCTTTTTACGGGACGGACTTCATTCATTCATTTCATTCACTCAACCACAGAGAACGATCATCTCTGATCTAGTACTCCCAGTGTTATTACTCTCGACATGGAAGACTTTGTGACTACAACAGATTTGCTCACAACCCAAGGGATGCGAATCCAACGCCCTACTAACCAGGCTATCCCTCGGAATGTTTTGATGCGTGACGGATTATGCTTCGTGAATCGTAATTCAGACCTAATTATAGAAAAGTATAAATGTCGTCTTCGGTATTTCCTTCATCTTTCTATGAAGTGTTAAGGTTTAGTGATTACAATCTAAAGGATCTTTGCTTCTCTGGAGGGGAAAGGAAAACGTGGGCATTATACATGGGATGCAAAAAATTAACATACTGGCTTATTTTCCAAGTGCATTTTTGTTAGTGCATATAACTCATTATTTCAAAACCGACAATATCGAGATTTTTCTGGCATGGTTACAGTATTCGTGGAGTCCATAAACTGATAAAACAATTACATAGACAATTATGTGATTGACTTTAGAATTTTGTCATTGTGTACTATCTACCTTAAAATTAAATTCTAGTCTGAGAAATGCAATTTGAGTAGACAAATGTTTATTTTAATCACCAGCAAAAGTCGGCCTTCTGGCTTAGGGATAGCGCCTCCTCTCTGTGATCTGGGTGTCCCAGGTTCAAGTCCTGTTTCTGGCATAGTTGTTCTTTATCCTGTGTTATATCTGTGAGGTGTGTGAAAAAGCACCCCCCCCTTCGTAAATAAGGGGTTGAGCAAGCGAGTGTGTGAATGCCATCTTCATATGAGCTGGAAGTTAGACTTCTGCCCTCAGGTGCTTAGAGACCCTTACCCTCAGAAGTTACTGCACCCACTTTCCTTTGTAACGCGGATCATATTCAAAATAGAAACATGATTCTTCAAAGCCATCACTTTTGAAATTTTAAAATCCATTCATAACACAAAAAAATTCATCATCGGTGGTAATTTTCTATAAATATATGGAGAGTAATATTCAAAAACTCTTTGATTGGTTTCCATTTTGTGCAATAGTATGCTGAATAGTGATTGATGCATTCAGTTAGTTTTAATTTACATTATGTCTGAACTATGGAATGAATGGGGTTTGACAATATACGTTCTGTAGATTTTTATCAACGAATTCAAAAAGTAAGTAAATTCGGCCTCGATCACACAAGTATTGTTAAAAGAATGCAACTTTATGCATGGGCGAAACATCTTCATTTTGAACTACCATTTTTACAATTTGGCAAAAGTTTATAAATGAATTGTTTCCTGATTCTTCCTTTTTAATATTCTTTCAGCATTTGCATATTATTCCTCAAAAGTACAGCGAAAGTCTAGTTCAAGCACAGGCGAGAGGTGTGAAAAAATGGCCTGTCAATAAATTTGCCTTTTAACATCTCAAAACTTTTACATTTAGAAATAGGACAAATTATGTAATTATACATAAGAGTTAAGATAAATATTTTACTCTTTTTCAGTATGAGGTCCGAGAAAAAATATAATTTTCTAACTTTCCATTGTCCCCATATAGAGAAATCAAAATATTTGCATTGATTAAGGTTTATTATTTGATTAAATTTTGCAACTGAGAGTTTTGTCTAATTTCAATAGTTAAGAAAAATATATTTGTTCTAGTTTTTTTACTGGTATTTCCCCCCACACCTTTGAATTGTCATTTCTTTCATATCCCTTAACTTATAGATTTTCGAAAAATGGAATTAACTATTTGGCTATAGTTACCCATTTTCAAAAGCTTGATACCAAGGTTCTGATTTCTCAGATGGTAGCCTCAATTCTTTTCAAACCTTATTTGCTTATTTTAAGTTGGGTTTTATTGTAATTGTTTATGCGAAATAAACTTGACATAGTAAGTTAATGTTTTTTTTAAAAAAAAATTGTGAAATATTTTCTAAATTCGACATAATTAATGCTAGAACCCCTTTTTTTTTCTTTTAACAGCATGGATTTGAAGAAGTACAATCTTTGGAAGGAAAATAAATGACAAGAATTCTGAAGTAGCATTGTGGAAATAATATAATATGTACAGATTAAATAAATTTTAAATTGTTTATTGTTATTGAAGGTGAATAATCAACATGAGATCTGCCAGATTACCTCGCTTAAAATCACTATCGTTCAAACTCACTTGATTGTACAGTCTGTTAAAAAAAAAATCTGACATTTGTTAGGACTTTTAATTTTTAAAATTTAAACTGAAGGGAAAAAATTCATTCGTTTTGGAAGAATAGCATCTAAAAATATAGTTAATTGCATTTGTACATGTTTAAATTTGCATTATATTCAAAGTTTCGAATTGCAACTTAAAAATTTTCATCTTTTAATTGATTATGAGTAAAGATAAATTCTCAAATATTTAATTTTTGGCAAATCGATTCAAAATAATCGTAGATATACGAGAAAAAAGATTTAGGGCTTGTTTCAATAAATGCAAGCTTAGAAAATTGGTTACTCTGTTAGTGCTATTCTTTATTCGTTTCTATTTCTATCATCAAAACGGTAATTTTATTCTAAAAAAAGTTAATGTTTTTTATGTTCTACGTTATTGATGACGCAAAGGCACAAGATTAAATAAGAATTCAAAATCTTTGATTTTACATATTTGTACTTAATTACAAATAAATAATTGATAAATAGTATTTCTGAGACTTATTATTTAAAATAATCAAAAATTTTGGATGAGATTAGCAATTAACATTAATTAAAGAAGATTAAATAAAAAAAATTGAAGCAACTGAAAAACAAAAGTCAGATGCTGTTTTTCTGAAATATTCCTTGCAATTGAATCATAAATAATATTATGCTGTTGAATTTTCTGCCAAACGATTCCTTCAATTATTTTTAAGAATTTATTACATTTAATCTATTTCCATTAGAAAGAGTTAGAAATGAAAAAAAAATATTACAGGAACGTGTTTTAGATTAGGTTTTCTTTTATTCCTTTAAAAAAGGGGGGGGGCAATTTTTGAAAATTTGTGGACATCGCATTATTCTTAAACAATGATTAGTTTTTGTATTTCTTCCAGTAATATTTTATGTATTCACATTGTTCATAACTTTTCTTCTGTGATTTTTTTTCATTAATAAAAAAAGCACAAAAGTATAAATTTCCAATATAAATTAGCACAGTTTTCTAATAAAAATATTTTATACTTTTGTAACTGATATCATTTCTTTCAAACGAAATTTCGCTTAAAATCTTACCGAAATAAAATATGTTACATGCATCGGCATTTTTCCTTTTACCTTAGCATTTACTTCAAATTTATTTGGAAAAAAATATAACACGATGTTGAAAAGAAGTTTAAAGAAAGAAAATACACATTTTGAACGATTTCTTAGAATTTTTTAAATTATAATTTTATTTTATTTCAATTTTATTCGAAAAATTATTAGAAATTTTGGCGTTTTTACAGTTACTCCCTAAATTATTCAAAACCTTTTTAAAATTATCTTTTTAGAGGTACCAATATAATTGTCGAAATATTTCCTCAACTTTGACAACTTTTGAAAAATATATTTATATATGATTTTCTATAAAATTTATACTGGTGCAATGAAGTTCAAATATTTTTATTGCTTATCCATTATTTAATCTTTTTTTTCATTATTGAAATCCAAATAGAAATATTCTGCTTTTTATCAGCGCAGTCTGCATGTGAAATCGGAAAGTGAAGTTACATTACCGCAAAAGATAACGTGTAATTCAAAACAGACATTTAAATTTAACCCAGAAATTTAACTTTATGATGTATATTGGGTCTTGATTTCATCTAGAAAATGCATCCATTGTTGAGAGAATCATGGTCACAAGTAGAAGGATATAAGGACATGTGCTCTACTGTGAAAGGTATAGCATGTCGAGAGAAAATGCTTTTAAGATATTATTATTATTTTTTTTCTTCATATTTCTTCTATAAACTAGAGTCATATTTTGAGACACTTTTATAAAATAGGGCTTTGAAAAATGTAAGTACAACGCTTTGTTGCATATTTTGGCAACAAAAGTTAAAACAGAAAGTCTGCAGTATACCACACAGCCATCCCGATCCAGCCTATAAGATTGCAAGCAAGATCTTAAAGGTCAGTGAAGAAGAAAAAATCTAAAAAAGGTTTTGCCAAAAATTTGGAGATAGCTATAATCAGACTTATCTTAAGTTCGAAAGAAATTAAACTGCAAATTTCTATGATCCACATGAAAGAATCTAGATTGTTCAAATATTTATTCAGTAAAAATATCAAAAGTCATGATTTTCAAAACTTACAAGTTATTTGCTTATTTGTCAGAATATCATCCAAATTTCTGAATTGTTTGCGGAGCACAAAATTAAAATAAGTTCAGCTCATCTGTAATTCAGTCCATCGTGTTAGTAGATTCAGGAATGAAACGTAATATGTAATCAAATTTGCGTGAAGATAAACTAGAAGATTGTCTTTCAGCTGCGCTCGATATACTTGAATGAATTGAAAATTTGCAATATTTTTGAAAATTATTGTAATAATAGATAAATTATTGTTTCTTTGGCTGTTATTCAATGAAGTTGAGCCCTCAAAAAGATCGAGTGCTGTTTTGAATTCACTTTTTTCTTCCATTAACAAGCTCAATGACAGCATATTACATATATTTTTCAAAATTGAATAGACAGAAACTATGGGCTTGCATTTTTGAATGCCTGCAAAGGTTCAAGATCAATATTTGATAAGCATTTCCTATTTTGTAAGTTTTATAAATAGACCACCAGGCCTAATTGATACTTTTTAATCACACTTCGTATGTAAATATTTGTGACTTTGAACCTCCAAACAGTGCTTGAAGGAGTCTAGAGAAAAAAAGTAGTATCGTTTCTAGATCATCTATTATTTTCTTGCTGGATTTTCAAACAGGAAATAACCGTAAATGAATTTTGTTTTGGCTGTGTTGTGTTTCAATGAGTTGTTTTGCTGCATTGTTTTCAGCAGTGTATGTTCTTCTGTAAATTATTTTTAGACAGAATTACATTTAATGATATTTATTCACCTATCAAATGAACTGATATAGAAAATATGTCGTTTAATTTAGTATAAGTAGGCAATATATACATAAAACAACAACCATGGAGAAAACTGCGTAGCAATGAAATCGGTTTTGAAAACACTAGGTTTTCCACTCCATAAATGCGGTGTATGATTTCAGAAACTAACGCAATAAAGAAAGGTAATTTTTTATTATCGAAATTTTCTTACATATGAAACATATATAGTTTTCAAAGTAGGGTAAAATTATCAAATTATTTCTCAGCAAATTTTATGCATCATTCCTGAGGCACGGAAAGGTTCTTCTATTGGGAAGCTAAAACCTCTCGTGGATTCTCCGCAGGTTTGTAGTTCTCCGCCATGAGGCATTCAGGACTTGCATCTTCTCGCCTTACTGAGTAAAGTCCCAGAAAGAGATCCAGCTGAAAGGTACGAATAAAATATTTTAAAATAAAGATATTTCTTTCCATAAAAAATATTGCATAATCATCACTATGGCGAAATTGGAGATTGATAATTGAAGGTTTGCTGCAAAAAAGGAGGTAGCTTCAATTATTCAAGTTTGCAGAAAACCGGCGGTAGTACCAGGAGCAACCTCTATATTACAACAAACTAATGAGGCAAACAGCTCCATCGCTTGAGTTAACTCGAGAACTAACGACTGGAGATTAATATCTTTCTGACCCCAAACGAAAAAGCTTTTATTTTACAACATGATAGTACATGTAACTCCAAATTCCCCTAATTGGAGCTACACCCTTTTTGCAGCAAACCTTTCAATTGTTGTTGATGAGATTCGTGTCGGCAATAACCTTTGCAATCCCCACCAAAATAGAATGAAACTTGACTTTCGTTAATCTTATTGCGATGAGTCATAAAGATGATTTAAGGATAGATTTAATAGGTGTTTGCGTAGACAACAGCCTTGGCAGAGCCTGCCATAACAGAATGAAAGCTGACTTCCGTTGGTCTTATTATGAAGAATCATTCTGATATTTTAAAGATAGGGCCGATAGGAATTTACACAGGCAACAATCTTTACATTTCTCATAGCAATAATAAGCTCTGTCATTTTAATGTAAATGTTATATCTTTTGATTTATTTATAGGCAAATATCGTCAAAGTCAATACCTAACAAGCTTCATCATTCATGCATATTTTACTCTTCAACATGACACTAATCCTATTAATTTTTATAACACCTCGTATGCAAGTATTTGTGACCTTGAAACTTTAGTCAGTGCTTCAAGGATTCAAAAAATGAATAAACAGAACTAAGTAATTTCAACACAGATTCACCAAGCAAGTAAAATTTTTCTCAGTCTAATTATATCAGTCAAACATCATGGTGTTTCTGTTAAGAATTCAGTTAACCACGTGGTCTTTCTGGGCGGAGCTAGCTGCCAATTATGTAAATATCACGTGGTCTCCCTGTTGATGTTAGTATAAATTATTTTTCCAGTAGAAGCGAACTTGACTCCTGTACTAGAGGGAGTGTGATCTCGGCTCTCTCTCTTTCCCGAGAAATTTTATGTGTAGTTCTCTAGGCCTAACTTTTTGTTGGCCTAGAGAACTACACATAAAATTTTTGTTGTTGATGTTACCAATAAACCACATATAAGACAACATGTGTCTTCAAGTCATTTCACCCAGACCATAATCTTCACTATCAAATAAATTATTGTGTAATTAAGAAAAGCAATAATTTTTAGTTTCGAACATGTGCATTTATCAACTCCACCCAGGGAAAAATATTTGTTGTCTACATTTATACAGAATAAAAATTACTAATCTTATTATCATAATTCAACATGATAATGATGTTCTTTCAAGAGAGTGTTTGATCGGGTTCATTTAAGCAATAATTTTCGCCGTTCCAATTTACACAAGACAGAAGTATAATCTTACTAGACAGTTTGTCATGTGCAAACATGATGTTGTTCTAAACAAAAATGCCACGTGTGTGCAAAGTTACATGGACAAAAAATCGAAATTTGAAAGACCATCAGCGGAGAAGTGCATTACAATATCTACATTCACTTTACTTTAATGACATAGGCACCATGCTTTAATAATATAATGAGTTATAAATTGAAACTTTCTACAAATTTCCTTGGATTTATTTATATTTTATAGAGCAATATTTATATTTTATAGAGTTTCTGATTGATTTCACGGGTCTTTTTAATGAGCAACAAAATTATTAAAAATAATTTACTTATTTTAGTTACAAGCTGTTCAACTACCATATTAATCACATTCATTTTGTGATATCTATCAATTTTGGTGAACTACATCTTATTACAACAAATGAAAATAACATTTTAAATTATGCTGTATAATAAATGCAGAGCACCCTGATTGATAGTTATACTTGCGAAATGGCGAAATGAATTGACAGAATCTATTAATTTATTGATACTGGTTTTTTTAATAGAACGAGTTTTATTTATTGTTATTGTTATTATATCTGTAAAATGAATGGTAGAGAAGAGATAGCAAGTCTTAATGAAGTATTCAGAGGCTGTGATCTTTCATATGAAAAAAATAGTAAAATAGGCACTATGGTTATGGCTGGCTCACTCTGTCAAAGATTTCTGCCATTGGGCAAATAAAAAAAGAATTTATGTTTTTGAGATTTCTCTTAAAACTAAAGAATATTTGGTCCAATATAAATAGTGAACATCAAAAAACCCTATAGTGATAATTAATATGCCTTAACTGTGTCACAATACATACTTGATGTCGTCCAAGACAAGTTGTAGTTCTCAAGACAGACCATATAGCTCTGTCACAGGGTGGTGTGGTCAAGGATCCGTAATACCGGTAGAAGGAGGCTGGATTTTCAGGCAAAAGAGCGTTCAGATGGAGGGGAGATCGCAGTTTCGTGGAGTCACCTTTGAAAGTCACTTCCGGCAGAACTTCCAGTATTGGATCGAATGCTGGATTGCTTTCCATCTGGGCATATACTGACGTCATGAGGAAGTAGAATCCTATGGAGTGGTGCTATAAGAAATCCGATCAAAAAAGAAAATCTTGAAAATTTATTTGTAAGTAATAACATTCATATGTGCTTTATTTTATGCAGATTTAAAATATTCAATATTCTCCATATTCCCCATCATTATTATTTGTAATTGTGGAAATTTTTATACTTTTTCATATAATAGTATCATTTATGATTGTAAGGATGGAATTTTGTATGCATAATAAATCAAAAGTGCGACACTATCTATAAGGTAATTAGAGAACTTCTGCAGATTGACTTCTAGAGAAGAAGGAAGCATTAAAGTCTTTGTAGCCTTTGTACTAGTCCATATATAGAGTTACACAGTCGTGCCAAGTAAGAAAAAGACTAAATGTCTGTAAGTGGATTTTTCTAACGCATTACAAGTCTTCATATAACTTTTTTCAAATTTATAAACATGGAATTTAATAATCAATTTTTTTTTATTCTGCCAGAAGGGCCATTTTTTGGATATGCAGAATTATGGAATGCAAATACAGTATTTTAATTCTTTTATTCTTATTATTTATTAAAAAATATCATAACTATTAAAAATACAATTTACTTTGAGCCTTTACGTCAGCTCTTGGTTCTTTTACTTATATTTGAAGATATTTAATAACAAATGTAAAGTATTTTTTTACTAGCTTTCTTAATTTTTATTATTTCCTCTTATTATTCAATATAGTTGTTTGGTTCCAAGAAACTGCATCATTTATTTATTGTCACGCTTTAACTTTTTCACCCTATTTAAAATCCGGAGATGAGTTTCTATTCTCTAGCTGGCAACGTTTCAATTCTAAATTTAATTCATGCGCATATCAAAAATAAATCATTTGAAACTTTTTATTATTCGTTAAAAAGATTTTTACTTCAGTTTTCTGTTTTTACTACTTTATTTGTAAATAAAATGCTATTATTATTTATACACATCAAATTTAAAGAATGTTTTGTGCATCTCGGGGATTTATGTCCCTTTTTTTACTATTCTTTATTTTTATTTATCTTGTTTAATATTCAGGTGTTTTAGAGTAATGCAATTATTTATTACCAAGAATAAATTTTTTCTGTGAGCAAATTCTTTTTCCTTTTTACATCAATATTAAAGAGAGAAAAAATAAGCAACTCTTCAAAATTTGGCACAATTCTACAATTTTGACTCTAAAACCATACTTAATTTTATTTATCTAAGTAGGCGAGTTTCTGAAATGTCCTTTTCAAATACACGAAAGCCCAACAAAACACAAAAAACAAAATTTCAAAAATTCAAATTAACAATTTTTTGTATTATTGTATAACTGAAATTTTCTACAATTAAGTGCACTTTTAATGATAAATTTGTATATTACATTGCATAGTCACAGAGAGACATATCCCTCAATTGACTTCGTTAGTTATGACAGCAAGTTCGGCGTTAAGACTCCATATCAAATTTTATCATTCTAGTTTAATGCATTTTTGAGTTATCATATTCTGTAATTTGGTTATCCATGACTCTGATCTTAATGAGCTTGCGAGTTTATCATTTTAGCAGTTTTTAAAGAGATTTCTTAATTTGTAGTGCAGTCGAAATTTTAGAAATAGATAGATTTTATAAAGCCTCTCAACATTAGTAGTAAAATACTACCATGGAAACTATACTCATTAAGAAAATTCAAGGTAATAAATCAATACCGACATTAAGAGAATTTCTTAAAACATATGTGAATTTGTAGGTATTTGTTTAGCTATCAAAGTGCACATACAGTTATGAGAGGATTTTTTTGTTACATGTTTTCAATATAATAAGAATATAAGAAATCACATTCTAAATACAATTAAATAATGAATGCTGATTACCTTGACAATCTGAAGATGGTCGCTTACATCTACAAGCAGAGCTACAGCAGCGAATTCGTTGGCCCCATTTTTATGCACAAAATGAACCTAAAAAAAGTGTAATTTTTCTTATATTTGAATAATAGAAAAACAAAGTAAATATTCGATATGAAGGTTCAAATATATATGTTCATGGAGTAACTTTAAAAATGCTATTCATCTCTTAGAGTACCGAATTTAAATGGGAAGTTCTAAATGCTTTTATGCACAATTATTAACTAGGAAGTCAAAACATGTGCAAAATCCCTGAAAAGTATTGTTACGAATGTGCGATATTGCTTAAGATTCAAAAGAAATTCATAAATCTTCTTCTTTAGCGTCATAGTAAAGAACGGTGACTATGGAAATAGTTAGAGTAAGGTAATCAGATCACAACACTTCGGATGAAAAATATATTAGTGTTTTGGAAAATATAAGAATTATGGCTTTATCTTTATTAGAGAACAGATCCAACGTTCCAAGACCTGTTGAAAAGCCCATATAAACTCCAGAGGTTAAAGTGAACCCAGTAAGCGAGTTCTTTCCTTAGAGTATTGATTATAGAGCGAGTTTTCTATCTCGCACATTGAAGATCTCTATTTGAACACATTTGTAACGGAGGGTTTCAAGTTCGAGATTCGATTTCACCGAAGAACCGTTGTGTAAGCGGATCTGGTTACGTTAAATCAGTCGGAGTCAAACGTCCTCCCGCTGATATGGTATGGAAGCTTGGAGATAGGGGTGCCAGCTCAGGTGTCGTCTAATTTATCTGACCGCGGTTCAGAATTAAGAGGTACTTCACAAAATAGCCTTAATGTTGCTTTAAAAAGGGACATTAATATAACTAAACTTGAAAATTTGAACCTTTGCTGGTTGCTCGTGTTGTGAATTTCTACGAGTGCTATTCTTTATGTCGTTTGAGATTTTACTACCTGTGCTTTGTGTTTTTATTTATTGTGTTTATGTTCTTTTGTGAA
The DNA here is from genome assembly GCA_026543865.1 of Argiope aurantia. Classification (NCBI taxonomy): domain Eukaryota; kingdom Metazoa; phylum Arthropoda; class Arachnida; order Araneae; family Araneidae; genus Argiope; species Argiope aurantia. Next base: position 648,966 of record JAPMOR010032910.1, on the reverse strand, counting down.
GAATAAAACTTCATTCTCTGCTATCAAGCGCACTGAACTTCTTGCAGCATAAGATGATTTTCCATAAAAGTACCTAAAATTTATTTACGCTTCAAAATGTGTTCATAATTTTTCACAAGTTAACGAACAGCATTTTCATTTGAGAACAATCATATTTTCCCTTTCGAGGTTAAATCGATAGCATTACGATGGTTCTCTTATATTTTTTTAACAAATCAATATATTTTTTGAAAGTCCCAAATGAATTTCAATTGGAATTTACCAGATATTTTCAAGATTTGAAATCAAAGAGACGTCATTTTGAAATTTTAATAATTTTTAATTATTTATTTTCGAAGTACTCCAAGGAATTTGAAAGTAATTTATATTTTTGATAATTTATTATATTTTAAAATTTTAGGACGGTCTCTTTGCTTTTAAATTATATCAACTAATTATAAAGGTATGTATGTGTGAGTGTGAGGGGTGTGCGTGCGGGCGCGTGTTCAACAGGACTAACCGTTACACCAAAAAATATCAAACTGGAAGATAAAAATATGCACTTGGGAGCGATTTTTCCTGAAATTTCAATTAATTGAAAATTAAGCAAATTTTTCACGGTGTTTTTTTTCAACAACTCCCTAGAATATTAGAGCAGAAAAACTACTATGGCACCATAAAAGTGAAAAAAAAAAAACCCTATCTTTTTAATAATGCCAATTTAATAAATGTACAAAGTTTTTCACAATTTTGGAAAAAAAATTTCATTTAATTTTTATTAGTTGATTACATTGCTGCAGTGAAATTCAAACCGTTTTCATTGTTCCATCAAATATTTAATCGTTTGATTTTCTTTCATTGTTGAAAGCTAGGAAAAAAAGGATTCTGTTTAATATCTGTGCAGTTTCCATGACGATTAAGAAAACGGTGTTACAAAATTAGGAGATAAATAAGTCGGACAGTTAAGTTTTCAATAGCATTATGGAAGTATAAGACTAAATTCCATTTGGACTGTTCATAAACCTTATACACGAAGAAGTTTTGAAGCTATTAAAATAATGTGATTTAATTTTCTTCTGGTTTCATGCTTTAAAATATTTCCATGTGACAATAATTAGCATCAATTACGCATAAAAGATTTGATTGAAAGTATAAAGAAAATTTGAAGATATTGAAACAATACAATTTCATTTCTATCACTGTTTCATGCTCAAAATTATTTTCATGAGGAAATAATGTGCCTTAATTATGCATTAGAGATTTCATTAAAAGATCAAAGATGATTCTAAGCTATTAAAACAATACACTTCTATGTTCATCACTGTTTCATGCGTATAAATATTTTCATAAAGGACATCAATTACACATAAGGGATTTAATTGAAAGTAAATAAAGCCAGCATTTTTGGTGAACTTGCTGATTACCAAAGGCAGCTAATTTAAATATATAAAACTATATAATAAGTTTTAATATTTTTTTATCTCAGGGAGATCTAGAGTTTGATATTTTTTGAAAAAACAGTAATTTTTCTTTATATATTTCGTTTACGAGAATATAAAAATATAAATTTGTTTAATTTTTACTAACTAAAGTCAAGAAGCATTTTTTTCTTTTATTGCATTCGTATGTTGCAACCGACATAAAATAATTTTTGAAAAAGTGAACTTTTCTCTAATAACGAGCTATTGTGGACTGAAGGTCAGCTGTATCTTATTACCACAACACGTGAAATATATGTTTTAAAATCCTATCACGTCCATATCTATAAAAACTTCATTACTGTATATACCAGAGCTTATCTTTAAAACCTGAATCAAAAACTAAACTGATCCAGATTATGATAAAAAAAATATGGGGCATGTAGTTTTTTTGGGGAAAACCTCCATTTCCAGACAGTTGAAATTAATTGTCTCTCCTAACTCGTTTCTCATTTTAACCACTTTCACCTTGTAAAAATCAGTGCCATCATTTCCAAAAAGAAAGTAAATAACTATCTTTATGAGGAGAAGCAGTAATATGCATTTTAACAAAATATATAATCTGCCATATTGTTTATAAATTGCTTGATGTGACATCTACATGTTTAAATAAAACTGAATGCTCGGTTTTTTTTAACCTTATCCAGTTCCGCACTTTTCGAACAAACCTTGACGCATGTATATTTTAGCACTTAGAAGGGTTAAGCGCTCAATTAAAAAGTTGATATGCCCCCTCTAAAGGAGGCTGAAAGAGTGGTTTAGAACAATTTAAGTTTCTTTCACAATAACTTTAGAATGTATTATTGCACAACAAATATTTTCATGCCCTTTTAAAAATAAAAAATAAAAATTAGTTTTCAGTGCCAAGTTGTATTTTCTAAAAACGAATATTTTTTAATTTCATTTTTAATCAACTTTTCAAAATTGCTTTAAATGCAGCTTATAGCAATTTCTTACTTTTCTTTCAAATATTAAGCCTATTTTTAGTTATATTTATAATTTCTTAAAGTTAATTTTTTCCGCAAATTTTAATTTTTGTTTTGATTTTTTAATGCCTTAAAATATCCAAATGCAGATATGCATACTTTTAAAATTGTTGAAAATTAGCCTTTTAATTTTTTTTTCTTAAATCATACACACCAAATAAATATGCTTACGTGTGCGAGTACAGGAGCTGGTATGTAATAAAAAAAATTCATACACTTTTTTCTTTTTTCAAAACTTTAGAAGAAGTCGCTAATGGCAGTTTTTTTTTCTAAAGAATATCCGATCTAAATCTATACGAATGAAAAGGAAAATTATTTATACGCTATAGAAATCCAAACAACTGAGCAAATTTTAATCAGAGTATTGCTCACATATGTTTTTAGACGAAAGGAAGGTTTTAGTGGATGTTTAGTGACAAATAAATAAAAAAATAACCATTACAAATAAAGTATCAGGGGCAATAAAATTCTTTTAACAATGTATTTACTGATTAAAACAAAATAAAATTAATGGTGAATCCCCTTCAAAGAATTTTTTTGAGGAATGAGCTGAAAGTAAACAACTTATCACTAATGGTTTAGAAAATAGCTAACTAGAGTGGGCAAGATTCTTTCACCATGCGATATGATATTATTAACAACATTATTAATGAATTTTACTCATGGATTTTATTCCATGGATGTGGCCGATGGGATACTCTGATCCTGGTCGGAGTCAGTCAGTGGAATTAAAATAGAAGTATTAATAATAATATTAACGAAATTTATTAATGGATTTGAGACATTACCTCCATGGGATATCTGATGTGGTTGATCGTGTGCTCTGCTCCTGGTCTGTCAGTGGAGCCAAAATGGAACTGCAGATATTGAAGAGTGAATTCTTGACCCTCGACCAAAACCCCTCTTTTGACGCTATCTCGAGGTGTTAGGGTCACTATAAAATTGAAAGAGTGGGAATTGTGCTTTCAGATCAATTCTTTTAATCAAAATTAATTAGCAGGCACTTTAATATTCAAAAACAGGAATTATTCAATGTCAGTAGGAAAAACATTTGCCGTAATGGTAGTTATATATGTTTGGTGTTAAGGTTACTTACGGTTTTTATTATAATAATAAATGTGAATTTGAATGCTTCTATCTATTATTGTTGTAGAGGATGGAGCTGTTGTAAATGGATCTATTTGATATGAACATGCTTGAAAAGGCATGCTTAATGGAATTCCTCATATGATCCACGTAAAATGACCTTAGCATTTAAATATTGGATGTGTAATGCAATATTGGATTAATGATTAGTCATGCATCATCAAAAATTCAATGTGAATGTTAAAAAAATTAAGGCTTAAATCAAAATATTTGTTTAACGAAAGCTGTTTTTTTACTCTTTTTCTAAAATTTTCTTTAACTTTTAGTCATTAGGTAATCAACTACCGTAATCTGTAAATCCTCTCATCTTTATTACGAATGATAGAACTTTGAATTTTTCTCTTAAATGAACCTTAAATTTTCTTTTAAACGTCTGAAATTTTTTCTTAAATTGTAAAGGCTGTTAATGCGCAGATTATGTTTATGTAATAGCCTATAATTATAGAAAATGTGGTTTACTTTGCAAACGAATAAAATTAGATCTTTAAAATAGAATTTATTAATTTAATTAATAATATATATTTTTTTAAGAAGTCAAGAAAATATAATAAAGATAACAGTAATACATTTTACTTCTTTATCCCAACCGTGTCTTTTCAGAAATTGTTTGTGGTTAAATAATTTATAGTTTCTGATTTTTTTAAAAATTTATTTCTGAATTATATTTGTTGCTCCCCTTTCCTTCTGGTCATTTTTGTGGCCTTCTTACACATTGGTTAGAAAATCGAATGAATTCAAATTTTTTGTCGTGTTTATGCCCTCCTATTTGAGAATTTCATTATTACCTATATTTGAAATTAAAATTTTATTTATTATTTATGTTTGTGTTAAAAAAACATTAACATCTTCTTTTAGAACATTTATTTTATAGAAGAAACAATAATTTGCTTTCCTCCGTCAACGATATTTTTTTCTTTAGATTACAAACATATTGCTGGGAAACAATATAATTATCACATGCAAAAGTGAAAATTATGCTATTTCAGAATTTATACCTTAACCTCTCTATTTTAATAATAGCTTTAAAGAAAAGGTGAAGAAACAAGAAATAAAATTTTCTGTTAGTGCATCGTTTACGATTTCAACATGTTTTATATTTACAATCAGTTTTGTTTTAAATTTCAGTCTAAATGCGTGGTTGCATATATTTGTGCCATTTTGTAAACACAGATAAACATTCTATCGGTATACGGAATCCGTAAGTTTCATGAAAATATGATTGAAAGTATTTTGGAAATAAAGCTTTACGTCTACGCACATCGTTTTTAGTTTCAGAATGATCAGCCTAAATTTTTCAAAGCAAACGTAAACATTTCAAAAGCATTTCAAAGCAATTGGAGAACAATATTCAGTTTTCAACTGATGTATTCATTTTTCAGTGTTCAGTATTCAACAGTTCGCTTTCATTCAGTTTTCAATGTTCAGTATTCAACTGATGTTACAATAGCCGGTAAACAATATTAGTTTTTTTCAAACGTATTTCAAAGCAAACGTATCAATTTATAAGAACAGGTGGTACTACAACGGCTAGTTGATTGGTGCATAATCTGGACCACTCGTGAAAAAAAGTTGAAAAAGTTAGAAATTAAACTTTACCTGTGCGTCCATCATTTACCATTTCGGCCCGATGAATGGGAACGTCATACTGAATGAAGATAAGCTTTGTAAGGTTTCTGTCGTTTTCCATCCTATCCGTGTACAACCGTATTGGAGAGGCTCTCTCGCTGTCGCATTCTGGGTAGAACTCTCTCCATTCCTTGGGACCTATGGATTGTAAGGGAAAATATATCTTTAAGCGAGTAATTCTTGTACATATATAAATTTATTTCGTGTATCTCGGAAATGGCTCTAACGATTTGGATCAAATTTTATATTTGCATAAGATTTTTCTTTTTAAGTTTATCTATATAGGTGTCTTTCCTGAAAAAATTCGATTTTGCACACAAAAAAGTAACATTTTTTAAGACTAACTACAAGAGCCTTTATCTATCTGCTCTCATGCTGACAATGTCATATAGCGCCATCCCGTCAATTTTTGTGTTACTGGCATTGTTGCCATAGGATGATAACTTACTGGTTCCTCAAATTTTAGTGAGAAGGCGCTGATGGATGTGATGTGAGGAAAAACTGAAAAAATATTTATATGTAATATGCATGTGATTCGTATCTAAATATTTTCCCCGAAAAAAAAATTTCGAGCGAAGCTTGGTCTTCCAGATATTATACTTTAATTACTAGAAAAACTAAATTAATCCCGATCAATTACTTTGATGATTAATTTTATCAATATCTCTATTGTTAAATTGAAAATTTTTATTTCATCTACAATTGGCTTTTAATGTGTTGTGTATTTTGCATTTGCTGTTTGTAACAATAAGATAACTTTTTTTTTCTCTCTTTCAAATAATTGTTACTTATTTTTTTTTTATCTTTTGTTTAACTCTAACATTAACTCTTACGTTAGAACTTAAATTAATTTTTTAGCTTTTTATCAGTCCTTTCTTATTCATTAGGTAACAACTTAATATAATTTTTTAATTGCTTTCAGTTTATGTAACCATCTTTTGTATTCTTAAGAATTTTTTTAAAAAAAATGTTTTAAACTGAATTGAATTTTTGAATTTCTATTGAGATAGCTAAATCTAAATTATTTACTAAATCTTTATTTATTTTTATTTTTAAGTTAATAAATATGTAAATCAATTCGTTGTAAAACCTGACTAACTAAAAAAAATAAAATGAATACAACAGCCAAAGTAAAGTAGGCTTGAAACATTTTCATCAAAATTGCTCTATGTATTGCAATTCATAAGTTGAAACTAAAAAAATGTTTTCATACTGCAATTGCCAACCGGAATAACTACTACATTTAATCAATAATGCAGTTTTTATTCAAAACTTCTGGAATAGAATACTGCGCCATAGCACATCGTAATAAGCTAGATGACAAGTCCTGTTGTATTATACGTGCTACAATAAATGATATGCGCATTCATGTTAATCACGTAATTGTAATCAAAAAATTTTTGATCAAATACAATCACTCCATTGCTGTTCACATTTAAAACTAAGACAGTAATTCAGTTGTAGTTATTTCAATTCAGAGAACAATTTTAGAAATTTTGCAATGTTAAATTTGTCCGAAAAAGGGTTCTTTATGCAATTTAAATAACCTGTTTGACACAACCAGTGTGACTGATTGTTATATCATATTTTTTTCCATCAATGTATTTTATATTGATGCACCCAAAAATCTTATTGGTATTTTTAAAACATCACTGTACTATGTTAATAATATAATTATCTGTGTAGCGGTTACATAACTTCTCTTTTGTTACAACAATGGTGCTACTTTATTAACATCAAAGTATATTTCCCATGATCCTTCTTGGGGATCCTACTTATTAGATTGTATTCGGAGTGAGTGTCGTGTATTTTCATGTTTTTGTTTATTTCATCTTGTGAAATGTGGAACTTAGGAAATAATTAAATATCTGTTTCTGAAACTCGTCTATTATTTTCTTCTACCTCATAATGAAGTTATAAAGAGTCTCGTCTCTCTACAACTGCTATTATTAACGTAACTCTCTGAAATTGTATTCAAAGAATAATAAAACGCTTACTTTTGTTTCTATTATTTATTTTGCACTTAAAATAATAAGAGAAAAGAAAAAGCAGTTTAAGAAGTCTGACATACCATTAATAGAACCGTGATAACTCCACTCTTCTTCATTGTTTTTTTCACAATACTGAGCTAAATTTAAATCTGAAAAACAATCCAAGAAATTATTTTTTCACAAAGCAATTCAATATACATTGTAAACAAAAACCTCATTTACAAATCATGAAATTCTCAAAATATGACTGTCGCAAAACATCTATCAATTCGAGCAACATTATATAGTGACCCCATGGCAATGCAAAGTTTAAGAGATAAAGTTCAATCTATAAAATAAAATAAAAACAAAATAAAATAAAACTGGCTGAAAGAAACTATAGATGAACAAAAAAAAATGCTGTAATTTGGTCATACTGTTTCAATTTCCCTGTAAGTTTTAAAAATTATTTGCTATTGCTGTCAGTAAACATTGTCTTCTTCAAGTTTACTTTAGTTACGATTTCTACAGAAAGGCTTCACCATAAACTAGAAATCAGAGTTCGCAACAAATTGACGACTATCTTATTTTTCTACAAAATCTTAAAAAACCAGAAATCGCATGAGTTGATAGAAATAGGCTGCAAGAAATTTGTGGAAGTACTGTAATAATTAATTTCTCCTTGCTTTCTTTCGCAATTTTCGAAGTATGTGGTATTACTAAGAAACTACATCACACTCGATGTTTTCCATTCAGATTAGTTTCATATTTGCAGTTCAAAACAATTTACATTGAGAAATCAGTAGGTAATATTTTCATAGTTGCTGTATAGACTTCTAAGTGAAATAAGTTTAAATCATTGTTATTGTTACATAGCAAGTTAAACAATATGCCAAAGTTTCTAACAGTCTGTTAATTGTTGTGCTGCCAATAATTTTTGTTTATAAACACACTTTATAATAATATTAAATTTTATTCATGAATTTTAAAAATTAGGAACTGCCAGGAATTTATGCTGTACATTACTTGTAAATATAGGAGACTTAAATATCACAGTATATAAAAATTTCAACAAAATCAAAATAACACAGGAAAAAGAGACGGCTCTCAGTTCTATTGATATAACGTTTATCTCAGAAATCAAAATCTCTCCAACAAATTGATTAAAAGACAATTAAATTTGTTATTTGCTAAATGTATTAAAGACAAACTTAATGTGACAAATTTCTTCGATTATTTCTTTATAAAAGGGTATAAGTGCATATAAACTCTGGTAAAAATGGACTTTCTTATCTAAGAGAATAAATCTGATAGAATTAAACAATTTTATTTAACAGAACAGATCTGGTAAAAATAAGCTATCTTATTTGACAGAATAAATATTATTTAAATCAGCTTTTTGTTGCTGTTTATAATGGCACTTGCCATGGACAAATTCGCTGATGAAGTCAGCAATTTTAAGCCAAGGGAGAGTCTCTTGTTTTAATAGCGCCCACTAAGGCCAAGAGTACGTCTTAGCTACTCACGCATCACATTCGCTTGCACAACCCCTTTTTATAGGGGGGCACATTCACACATCCCATAGATAGAACAGATGAAGAACAACCATTCCCGAACCGGGACTCAAACCCAGGACGCCCAGGTCAGGGGGGAGACGCGCTACCGCTATGCCAGGACACCAACCAATCAGCTTTTTTATCTACACATAGATATAATTGATATAGATGGATAGATATAGATAGACCACATAAATATAGTTGAATAGATCTGATAGAAATAAGATATATTATTTAACAAAATAAATCTAATAGAATTAAACTATTTAATCTACCTGATTAGGTCTGATAGAATTATGCTATTTTATTTAACATATTACTTGAATAGATTTGACAAAATTGAGCTACTTTAACCAACTGAACAGAAGCTTGTAGAATTAAGTTATCCTATCACCCTGTATAGACGTAGTAGAAATAAGCTATCTTATCACTCTAAATAGATATGATAGAATTAAGTTATCCTATCATCCTGAATACGTGTGTTAGATTAAAGCTATTTTATCACTCTAAATAGATACGATAGAAGTAAGTTACCCTGTCATCCTGAATAGATGTGGTAGAATAAAGCAATCTTATCCATCTGAATAGAATGAAGCTATTTTAAATCCTCTCACATAAATGCAATTGCATGAATGATTAAAAAAATTATAAGGGGTAAAATAAAAAAATAGCAAATAATACACTAAGTGATAGATAAATATAGTTTGTGATTATCATACCTGACAGGGCAAATAAAACAGCCAGCATCAGAGAAATCCCCATTTTTCCTAAAAATTAGATGTTTTATTGTGAAAGAACTTTAATAATCAAATAATTGAATATATGAGTATAAATTACTAAATGGATAGATATTAAATATTTTATGTGGAATTCATTGCATTGCAT